>PVJO010015363.1:0-45265 GCA_004026905.1 Hystrix cristata
TGTTCTCAAGAATCTAGTAGTCTAGCAAGGATTCCTGGAGGAACTGATGGCTAAACTGAACTGAGGTGAGTCAGAAGATAGGAGGGTAGAAATAGGATTTCCTGGGAGGGGTATTGAGTGATTGTGAAAGACTGCTGGAAGATGAGCTGGTAGAGTCAGAAATATCTAAAGCTCAAGGTAATATAGTCAGATCTGCATTTTTACAAGGTCCCTGCATCATCAGAGCAAAGGATGCACTGGTAGAGCTAAAGAAAAACTAAGATATGAAGTTAAAGAAGTGTATGTGGAGAGAAAAGTAAGCAACAGTCATCTGTTTTATCCATAGCCCAGGTGTCTGGGGCAGTGTGGTAGGTTGTGAAGAGACTGAAGAAAATACAGAGATGGTCTTTGAGAGTTAAGGTTTATTAAGATATTAACAGGAACAGAGAGGCTTGAGACTTAGTAGCAGAAAATGATAGAGTCCAGGGAATACAGGCTGGACAGGACACTCGCCTGAAGGTACTCATGTCCAGTGGCAGCAGGCTGGGCCAGACAGGGAAACGCCAGAGAGAACTCCAAGTGTCCAGTGGCAAAAGGTTGAACTGTTCTCTACTCCGTTATTTCAGGTAGGGGGTTTTATAGAGTAAACTACACAGAGGTGGCCTTATTAGCTGCTCTACTGTATGACCAGCAGTCCAAGGAACAGCTGTATTAGCATATAGGCACGAAGGCATTTTTCACAGACAACACTAGCTTGCTCAGTTCTCAGTGTCCCTCAGATAATACTTACCTGGACATTCTCAGGAAGAATGAACAAGCTCAGGCACTGAATGGCTGTGCTGTGTGAAGAGAAGAGATGCTTTCCTGTGTTTTGGCTTTTCAACACCCCACCCACCTCTTCAGCCAACACCCCCAACCCCACTCCACCTGCCACCTTCCTTCCACAGCAGTGTCCCTACCTGCTTGAAAGAATGCAGTTTCCATGGGACTTCCACCCATCAGTTCTTTTCTTTTCTGGTCAAACAATAGGTCATATGACCAAGCCAAGCCACCCAGTGGCTCTGCCTGGGAACTGGGAAATCTTAGGACTGGCACTTAGAGCTTATCTTTGAAGCCCCCTCTTCCCTTTTTTTCTGTGAATTCTGTATGTCACCCAAGTCCTTGTTAAAAAGGTTTTTTTGTTTGTTTGTTTGTTTTTGCTTCAGTCAGCTACAATTATTTTCTACTGTTTGCTACTCAAAAACTTCAAATAATTACCATGACCACATGAATGGTAGCATTTCATACAGAGGCAGAAAACAGGTAGAGGAGAAAGTTTGAGATGGGTTTTCTTGGTGAGGGTAGTTTGCTTTTAGCAGCGTATGGAAAAGGAAGGGAGAAAATCTAAAAGTTGGCTGAGGAGGCTTTTGTGGAACTCTGAAAAAAAATCACACCACGGAGTACAAAGTTATCTTTGGCACATGGACATAGAAAGTTCTACCCAGCAGCCTGACCTCCTAAGGACTTAACCAGACTTCTCCAGGGAAGCTAATTCTTCCAGGAGGAGGCTGACACATGCTGAAGATGTCCCTGAATCAGGCGGGGGAGCCCATCAAGCATCATTCCCAGCACTGGGAGTCCTGGGTCCCCATTCTGGATTTCTCACTAATTAGCTAAATGACCTTGTGCAAATGCCCACCTCGCTCTGAAACTGTTTCTTGTTAATAAAATATAAGTATTGAATTATATTTGAGGTTCTCAAAGTATGATCCAAGGGAATTTTAAGTTAACATGAAAAGGGGTCAGATATACTTGGAAACTGGATGCAACAAACTTTAAGCAGGTTCCTTATCACAGGATGTGTCAGGGTCTTAAATATACTAGCCTGAGATGCAAATTGCAGAGTGGGGGAAGGGATCAGCACTTTTATCTTAGTCCAAGGAAACTTTTCACCCTCCCCCTGAAGAAATACTGTGGGAATCAGTAGTTATCAGAAGGTACTTGTAGAAACGTTGGATTAGGTGACTTCTAAGGCTGCTGTAGCCCAAACGTTCACGATTTCGTGTAGCCAGGTGTTCTGTGTATTTACTCTTTTTCCCACTTGCCCCTTCCTTGAGACGACTGACTCTGAAGGAGCCCTGTGATCTGTTTTAAGGGGCTTCTCCCAGGAAACTGCACATTTCAATGTTTATGAAGTCACTTAAAGATCTACTCAGGCTTGTGAAACCCTCCTGCAGTTTAAATGAAAAACACAGCCCCCTACTGTGCTCAGAGCCCAGATCCAGGCCCAGCCTAAAGGGATTGCAAAACACACTCTAGCATGCATTCATTTGGGAAAACAAAGAAAACTCCACTCTTCTCTGTTCCAGACAGTCTGAGATGCTTTTGTGCCCTTGGGTCCTTGCCCGGTTCTCTCATCTGCATCGGTCCTGGTACTAAATTGGTTCAAGGCTTGGAGGAAAGCTTCAGAGGAAAGAGGGAAACGGATGTTTCGAGTTCTTAAATGCTGAAGTCACCCTGAGGACCAGAGCCTAGTCCCACTCTGGCCACGAGAGGGCGATGACAACAGCATCTGGGCAGAAAGCTGTTCCTGAAAGTAACATCAGTAAACTGCACCTCGTGCGTTTAAGAATGATGCAGGGGCTGGGGCATGAGAATGTGCACACATGTGTGTATGTACATTTAGGGGCCTGGAACTAAGACTCTGAAAATCTGCTAAGTATAATAAAATAAGATCTGCATCTCTACTATATAGCTACAGAACGTAGTCAAGTACTTAGGTGAAAGTTCCTTGAAAGAGAATCAGAATAGTATTCACAGAAAAGAAAAAGGAAGGTGTTCTCAGGAGCATAGTTGTTGGGGTGTGTGTGTAAGCATGCATGTACACATGTGTGTATGTGACTTCGTCCATGGGTGTGTGTGAAAGTGGGTATTGTGGGTGCAGGCATGAATGTGAGTGTTGACACGTGTGTACGCAGGGCTCACTCAGACTTTCCTGGTGTGAGCAGATCTCTGAGCAATACTTCCTCCAGTTTCTGCCCTGTCCTTTCAAACAAACAAACACATTCCTACAAGTATTTATGGAGCCTCCGATGCGCCCCTCCCAATCGGCATCTGGAAAAGCTCAGGCCAGGCCAATTTAGAGGCGGCACTGGAAAGAAGGGAGGCTGGGGGACAAGGGATGGCTGCCTCCTGCGAATGACTGTCTAGCAGAACACTTTACCTTTGAGTCTCCAAGCACCTGGGGAAGTGAGTCCAGAAAGGGCTGCCCTTCCTTGATTTGAGGAACCAAAGGCTCTGGGGTGACATGGTTGACTCAGTCACCAAACAGGAAGTAGATACTCCAGGAATCTGACATGGCGTTGTCCATCCACGGCCAAGTCCAGGTTGTCACTACTCTCAGCAGCACATCGGGCAGCGGGTCTGATCAAAGTCGGCTAGGCCTTCTCCGGCTAGGATTTTCCAGCAGCAACCTCGACAACATGCACAACAATTTTTAGTGACACGTGTGACTGTGGACTGCAGTGGTGTCAACAAGTCTTCTAGTAAGCTACTGTGGGTCCTGGTCAGGACTGCGAGACAGGACACAGATGAAGCTTCCGGGGGTCAGAATGGTGGAGTCTGGAGTCCCTAAGCGGCTGTGTGAGTTCGGGGAAGTCACTTCACTTCTCTGAGCTTTGGGTTTTTGTCTATAATTATTCAGACACTCTTTTGGGACAGTGTTGGGACTCAGTGTCCAGATCACTGCTTAAAAAACAAAACAAAACAAAACGAAACAACCAGCGCCACAAGCTTTCTCAGTGCTTGGATCCGAGAAGAGAGCGGGTTTCAATGCTTCTTTCCGGGCCCTGCTGGGGACCCCTTTCCTTCCCGGGTTCCTTCCCTCTAGCTCCTCTGCTGCCTCCTCCCTCTGCTCTCGGTCGCTCCAGCAAAGTTCCCAACTTAGTCGACATGACGCGCGGCGCAGCCAATGGGAGGCGGAGCTGGCGTTTTTTGGGGGGCGGGAGGGGTGGGCCCCGCGTCTCGGGTGTCCGCCCTGCTCAGTGAATGGAGAGAGCGGGCGCCGGCCAGCTCCCCGGCCGTCCCGTGCCCCAGGCGCCGCCGCCGCGCTCCGGAGCCCAACCCCAAGCCGGACCTGCCCGGGCGCCGCGCCTCGCTGCCTTCGACCCACGTCCCCAACCCGGCCCGCACCCCGGGCGGCGGGGCGGAGGGACCAGGGGGCGCCCGGCACCTGGGCGCTCGGAGCGATGCGCAGCGGGGCAGCTCCAGCCCCGCCGATGGAGCTGCCGCCGCCGCCGCCGCCGCCGCCCGGCGCGCCCTGCTCCGCCCGCGCCCCGTGCGCCTGAGCGCCGAGCTCGCCCCTCCTCCGCGCCAGCTCCGCCGCCCGCGCCCCAGGCCGCCCGCGCTCCCCGCGTGCCTCCCGGGCTCCGCGCGCCTCGCCCCGCCGAGGCGGCCTCCCCCGGGCGCGGGCCCCTGCGCACCATGGCCCCTGGGCAGACGGGGGCCGGCGCCGCCGTGCGCGCCCGCCTGGCGCTGGCCTTGGCGCTGGCGAGCGTCCTGAGCGGGCCCCCGGCCGCCGCCTGCCCCACCAAGTGTACCTGCTCCGCCGCCAGCGTGGACTGCCACGGGCTGGGCCTCCGAGCGGTTCCCCGGGGCATCCCCCGCAACGCCGAGCGCCTGTGAGTACCGCGCCCCGCCCCGCGCCGGCCGCCCACCTGGGTCCCACGCAGGGGCCCCGGGCGCCGGGTCCTTCCTCGCCCTCCGTGGCGTGGGCGCGACCTCTGTTCTCACTCGCTCTGCCGCCAGATCCCTCGTTCTCTAAGTTGGGGGCTTGCTTTGGGCAGGTGTGGAAAGAGACGTCTCGCGGCCCCCGGGATGGGCGCACAGCAGTGCCTTTGGGGCGCGGGCTCCCCGGGAGAACGCTGGCTGGCGGCGAGGGCGAGAGAGAACCCTGCAGCCTGGGGGTCTGGGCCGGGCGTGAGGGGTCTGCGCTCATTGAGGGGTGAGGGGCACTGAGAACGCTAGCGAGCGAGGGTGACAGGCGTCGGGGGTCGGGCGCCAGGCGCGGAGATGGGAGAGAGGGCCCTGAGACTGGACCGGCTCGGAGATCAAAATGGGCCAGCTGCTCTCTGGCTGCCCTTGCAAGGAAAGTTGAGAGTGTGTCTGAAGGTCTAACTTCTGAGGAGAACCGGACGAATTCGCAGTGGGTGCTTGCAAAACCCGCCCTGCCTGGAGCGCAGCCTCGGTGATGCCAAGTTGCAGCCCGGGTGAATTTTTTATGGCTCGGTTATAAATGCCTCCCCAAAAGGGCCGAGAATGGAAATGCTGACAGCCCTTTAAATGAGACCCAGCGCTATAATCTTACAAACCGCACTCAGCCTCCGATCCCGGGCTTGGCAGAGAGTGGAGAGGCTCTTGGAGAGTAGGATGGATTGACCCTCATTTTAACCCCAATTGTGCAACCAAATATTTACTTTTCATATGTCAACGTTTTGGAAACATTTATCATTTTGATCCTCAGACCAAATTCAAAAGTTGGACTCTGGGGTGGGCTCCTTGTAGCCCACGCTTGGGGGCGGGATGGGGAGGGAGGGAGAACTGGTGGAGGGAGTGGGAGCCCTCCTGAAACCCCGGGAGGAGTGAGCCAGGGTTTGCTCTAGGATGATAGACACCCTGGGCTCCTGGTCCCTCTCTGCTCCTTCCTGAGCATATGAGGGGAGGTGCTTGGCTCTTCCCCTCTCTGCCTTTTGACTTGGGCTGGAAGAGAGTGGTGATGAGATGAATGGTCCCTAGAGCGCTGATTCCTGTTAGTCACCCCCCATCACCTCACCTCTGCGTCCACTCCTTTCAGTGTCTGTCTGGGCGAGACTCAGGAAAGCTCCCTACCATATTCCTGGTGCTTTCTTTTGGCTCAAAACATATATATATGTTTTTTAATTTTCAAGTGCAACGATTGTTCTTTTGGGTTGAGCCACAGGATCAGAGAAGGTCAAAGCTCAGTCTTCATTAACACACATAGACCATCAGGCTGAAAATGTGAAATGACTTGCCCAAGGAAACATTGCAGTTTGGTGGTGATAAAGGAGCCAGCATCCAGATTTCCACACCTTAATTCAGACATTGTGTTAGACCATTTCTGTGAAAACCCCCTTTTAGTGGTATTTTTAGATACTTATAAACTAAGTTCCCTTCCTCCTTACACCAATGCTGGCAGCATGAGTTAGTAAAATAACATGGCTAATGTTTAATGAATGCTTCTCCTGCCTTGATCCGTGTCTATGTTATCTCCTTAAATTTCTACAGTCCTATTAGTTACATAGATAAGTGCTTATTACTCCATGTTACAGTTAAACCACCTTGTCGTGTGTTCAAGGTCACACAGCTGGTTAAGTGTTTGAATCCAAGCCTGCCTAGCTCCTGAGTCCACACCCCTTACCACTCTGCTGACTCCTTGGAACAAGGGCCAGTTTGGGCCGCAATCTATAAACAGACCGTGCTGGGAGGGTTCTCACTGGGCTTGGGTCTTAGCAGAGGCTGCTGGCCTCACTGCTTTGGATGTTCCTTGCAAACACTCAGCTAGCTTTGACATGGGCTTTGTTCCTCTAGCCTGCTCTTCGCCCATCTAGAAATCAAGTCCCATTTTTGGGAAACCTGGGAGAATGGGCTCCTCTCACTCCTGAAGACTTCGTGTTTTCAAAAACTGCAGGCAAGGCACTACAACCAGTATGCCACCTGGCCAGCCTGCCAGAAGCCCAGGCCGCTCAGGGCAGCCCATCTGCTCCACAGGTGGAGAAAGTGGGTAGAGAAGGGACTCTTGGACATTCCCAAGGGCCACCTGCTGCAGGCGTGGTCACTGACAAGCATCAGTTAGAGTAGGAGCTGCTTTGAAATACGCGCATCCACCTGGTTCCATCCTGGTTACTAGTGACGGTGGTTAAAATACATGGGGGTCGTGGGACTGCCGAGTATGGCCTCCTCCCTGGTCTTCTTCTGTCCTGCCTGGGTCTGGGTGGCAGCCTTTAGGAGTCAGGTGGGTCAAGGTCACCACAGGATTTAGGGGCATCTCAACAACAGTCCTTCACTACTCCTTGCCCCTCTCAGTGAACTCAGATGGGACATTTATTTCAGTTTTGCTCACTCTTGAAAGGTACTTGGCATTTCTATACTATGCTGAGGATTTCTTGAGGGAAGAATTTCTCATTCATTCCTCCCTGCATTCGTTCAACAGATATTACTTGCGCTTCTACTGCATTCCAGTAACTGCATATAAAATCATTGTATATACAGAGGAAAGACAACACTTCAATTTAAAGAATGTAGTCAGAGAGGGAAGAAAGAAACTTCTTTTGACGAGCCCTTTTACATTTCCAAGGAATCATTTTGTCGCAGGGCACCAATTTAGCAGCATGGCCATCAGAATCTCCGGACCAAAAATCCGATGCTGTGGACTCAAATGTTGAAATTGTGTTTTAAAACGAAGAAGAGGCATCTTCTCCATTCTGCGTTTCTGCTGCTCTGCCTGCACACCGGCCTTTTCTGAGGACATATGTGTATTTGTATGTCTGTGTGCCTGTATCTGTGTGCGTGATTGTTTCTCTAGGTGTTTTTGACTTCAGAAACCTCATGGTTTGACAGTCGGGACACCCTGAGTGGGGATCGTGTGGTCCCCATTTGGACTTAGCTGCAGGCCTGGAAAATGGCCTGAATTGTTCATAATGAAGCCAGTATCAGTGTTGGGGGTCTGTGTTCCAAGTTCCTCCCCACGATGTCGGCATATCACCGAGAAAAAGAAGCTCTCTGCCTTTTATAAACTCCTGACAACTTTTTTCTCCTCAGCGTGGAGGTGACACCCACAAGAAAGCTAAATAAACGGAGAGGAGAATTCAGTGTCATTTGTTAGCCATGCAGCAAGGGCAGAGGCTCTGAGAGGGGAGGAAGTGAATGGTGGTGCCTGAAACAAAACATTTACCATGGAGCACAGAGTAAACAGATGTTGCCTTTACCCTTCTGAGTACAAAAGGAGCCCACAGATGTAATTCTTGCCCAACCACAATCTCAGCCTGGAAAAGAGGCAGAAGATGAAAACGAACTCTCCTGTGGGCATCTTCTCCCTGCGGTGCCCGGAGGCAGACGCAGGCCGGCTTGTCACCCGCGGTGAGGTGGTGGCCTGCACAGTGGAGTGGGGGCAGGAGTGGACATCTTCAGTTTTTCACTTGGCTCCAGAACATGCTGGAGACTGCTGTATTTAAATAAACATTTCCTGTTTGTGAAGGAAAGCGGACGAGAGGCTGAAACGTGAGAATGTGGTAACTTAATTTTCTCCGTCACTCCAGATGACGGCAAGCTTTGCCGGTGGTTGGGTCCAATAAAAACCGACACCGTGTCAGAGGCTTTCCCTCACTTGACCACAGAGGTCCCAAGGTCAAGTGGGAGACTTTCCAAGACGCTCCACAGCCAGGCTCTGCATTTTGGCGCTCCGGCCCTCGGGGCCAGCGCAGAGGGCCAGGGGCAAGCTGTGAGCTGTGGGACCTCTCTGGGCGGCCATGGTGGTGTAGCCTTTCAGGGAAGACGGTGCTCTGGTGGATGGCCTAGCGGGCAGTCCAGTGTACCTGCCTACAGGGCGCCGTGCAACCCGGAACAGACCACTGTACCTCTCTGAGCCTCCTTTCCTTCAAATTAGAATTCTGATGTCATCTCAGTGGTTTTCCATGTGTCACCTACAGTCCACTGGTGAACTGCCAGAACCTTCTTCCTCCGTGCCTAAAACAGCATCCGAACTTAGCAGGTTTTCAACAAATACACGTTCGATGAAAGACTAATGAGCCTCAAAAGTACAAATATTTCTTCAGTTTTTACAAGGGAAAGTTGGGCAATTACAGATTTGCATTTTGATGGATGGCTAAGGGCTACTTACCAGTACTCTATTACATGAGATATTAATGTTATCTAAAACGTTAGATTTCCATGAACTAAAATTATTGCCTTAAGAGAGTTACCCAAGACTCCTACTGAGTGATCCACTCTGAAGTCTGGTTGCCAGGTGTTGCTTAGCAACCTTGCAAAACTCCTACTGTGCACATGCTCATGGAAAGAGCTAGCAATCCTGAACACTTAAACCGTAGAACTTTCTAATCAGAAACTCATCAGCATCATCCTGAGCTCGCTGTGGTTTTTGATTGCTTCTCTTCTGGTATTAATTGATATGTTTTTGTAGGATCATTATTGAGTTTTGCTTTTGCCAGTCATCTGGGATTTTTATTATTTCTGCTTTTCTTGGTCATTTCTAGTGTTACCTTGTTTTTCTCCAGCCCTCTGTTTATTGTCAGTGAGTTCTCTCCCCAACCCCAAATGTGAACGTGAAGGGCGGTCTGGTCTGTGGAATTGTTTCCCTTGACTGTATCACTCAGAAACACAGGGATCCAGAATGCCACGCATTGGGCTTTGGCACGGATTAAAGAGACAGACAGCTTTGGGTTTGAATTCACCTCTGTTAACATCCTTACTGTTGCACCCCGAGTGCATTTCTCCATTTCTCTGGACTGCAGTCTTTTTCATCTCTTGCTACCTCATTTCCACACCTATAATACAAGGATGAGAATCGCATGGGAATGTTATCAGTGTAGCCTGAGGGAGCCCATGTAATATGCTCTGCATGGCACCCACTACATTGTTCACCGATTATCATTGCCATGGCTGTTTACCCAACTACAGTTTATCCAACTGTAAAGCATGTACAATAAACATTCCTATTTGGGAGGATTATATGGAATTGTGCAGAGCAAGCGCTTAACAGTCTCTGGTACATAGGAGCCCTCCACAAATAATTAATGCTAGTGACCATGGCTATTATTTCCATGTGTGCATCTCAGACCCTGTCCAGCTGAATGGTCGAACTTGTATACTCTAAATTGTGTTGCCTCCCAGAGCCCTGTGTAGGCAAGTTCCCTGCTTGCACATGAGCTGTGTCCAGCACTCTCTTGGCTGGTCCCCTCCTCCTTCTTGTCTCTCTGTCCTGCCCCTGCAGCTAAACCCAGGTTGGCCCCCCGTTCCATAAAGAGGGAATTAGGGTTGAAGTGGTTTATATATTTTCCATGGGCGTGCTGCTTTGTGGTCTATTTAAATAAGGAATGCATTTTATTTATTTATTTGTTTGGGGAGGTGGGTTTTCGTGGGGAATTTTTGCCCCTTAATTTTTCTTTCAATGCTCATTCCTTCTGTCTTTCCCCAAATATCTCCTTTTACTGATTTCCCCTGTCTGCCTCCCTTACTAGTTTTACTTGAAATAACTGTATTTACAGCAGGCTCTACCCTCCTTATGTAAGGTGGTCTTGGCCCTTTTTAGAATTGCTGAAAAGAAAGAAAAACAAAGGTTTGGGGATGCTTTCCCAGGGAGCTTTCAGGGACCACTGCTGACCCCAAGTGGGATGGATACAGAGGGAGCCTCGTCCCTGTTCTCCATGGTGCACTGTGCTGGATTTTCCAAGGTTCTGCCTAACCTGTTATGCTCCATCCTTGAATGCAAATCAGCTTTGCCTGGTGGAAAGTTTGCACTAGGAATTCTCTGCTCTGTGTTCTGAGACCCGATCTATGTCTAGTTACTGCTATTACTGCTAGGCTGCCCATAGGCTACTCTGTTCACGTGGTCCACGTAATTGTATTGGCAGTGCCATGTTGGATGAAGTGATCTCTGGGAAGACTTGGCCAAGAAATATGATGCAAAGTCCCTGATACAGAGTATATGAGGTGTTGGGGGTATAGCTCAGTGGTAGAGCATTTGACTGCAGAGTACACAAGGTGCTGCGGTGGGGAAAGTAATGATCTTTGTAGGTAAAAGGATGGACTCTAGACAGATAAGGCCCAATTCCTGGCTCTACCACCTACAAATTGCATGGCCCCAGTTTCTCCATTTTAAAATGGGAATAATAATAACCCCTTCATAAGACGTTGTGAATACTGGATTAACTCACATAGACTTCCTGGAGTATAATACATCCACTATAAATTTTATTATTATTATCGCCATCATCCTTTCTAATGACTATATTCCTCCTTCCAGAGCACAATCAGGACAAAACCTAATTTGGAAAAATATTAATTGCCAGGATTTTGAAAGGGGCCCTTCTGTTCAAGTTCCATCCACGTGAAGTCTGGTCTTCTAGCATGGTAATGTAGAGCAGTCAGCATCCTTTGCACAGTTATATCTAGTGATAAAGAATTCAGTTCTTCCTGAAGCAATTTATTTCACTAAAGGATAGTCCTAATAAATTTGTCTTCAAGTGGAGCTTGAGCTTATCTACCACTGTTTATTGTTACACAAAACAAGTGTCATCCTTTTTCCAAATGATAGGTTTTCAAAAATCTTATTGCTGCTGTGTTTCTCAGCACCCACTTACCAAAGTCTTCTCTTTCCTTCCTTTTACTTTTATAATTATGCCTGATATTAGTTTATGTTAGAGTTTGGACAGACTCTGTCCCCCGTTCCTACTTCTCTTCCCCTGAATAGTTTCTAGTCTTCTCTGATTATGCAAGTTGAATATCCCTTATCCAAAATGCTTGTGAAAGATGTGCTTTGGATTTTGATTTTTTTTTTCAGATTCTGGCATATTTGCATTTACATAATGAGACATTTTGAAGAGGGGACCCAAATGTAAACACAGAATCGGTTTGTGTTTCATAGATACCTTGCACACACAGCCTGAAGATCATTTTATGCAGTGTCTTTGCACATGAAACAAAGTTTCGTGATGTGGGATTTTCCACTTGTGATATCATGTCTGTGCTCAAAAACTTTCAGATTTTGGAGCATTTTAGATTTTTTATGTTCAGATTAGGGAGGTTCAACATGTATTAGTTAGGAGGAGACCTTCTGCTCCCTAACTACTTCATTTGCCTTCTATTAGTATCTTCTGAAGTGACCTTTTCACTTCCGACAGCTGTGGCCTTGGGCTGGCTCCTTTTGACCTGGCTCATTTCCTTCCTGCCAGTGTCTCTCTAGCCTTCCCTGCTGTTATCTTCTTGTGTCCCCCACTGTGTGTAGTTGACTTTTTGAAGTCTCACTGCAACGTTTTTCATTTATACTAATTAAACTTTGGCAAATGATTTTATTTCATCAGCTTTTCAGGAACATTTTCTATTTTGATTTCCTCCTCTAGCAAATTAACCGCTCCTTTTTCCATCTCCCGTGCTATATTTCCTCTGCAGTTTCAGTGAACTTGTCCTCTGAATCTTTATCCAAGTTGTCAGTATAATCAGCACAGCCCTCTCTGCTTTTTTTCAAAGCCCTTCTATGGTCTGGGATCTTGTCCTGTCCTTTCCGGCTGAAATGGATAAAACTGTTGAGGAGTTCTTATTGGCCTGTGGCATCTTGTTTCTCTGGAGTTCTACTATTCATATTTTCCCTGGAGTAATGTCCAGTTAATGCTTTATTCTTCAGCGTGCTAAATTTTTTCTAAACTCTTTGCTTCTCATGGAACTTTCTGTCATGATGTCAGCTTCATTCTTGGTCTATTAGGCTGGTACCAGAAGAGTTACCAGCATGGGATGTGAGGGGTGTGTGTGTGTGCGTGTGTGTTAATTTCTCCTGGCAAATACTTTAGCCTGAGGACTCAGCTCAGGTAGCTTCAGCTTTTTGCCCCTCCTGGAGACTGAGCTCAGGGCTTCACACATGCTAGGCACGTACTCTACCACTGACCTACATCCCTATCCCCTAGCTTCGGCTTTTTAAAACACAGTGATCTCCTTTAATATCTCAGCTACCCACTGGCATGAAACACATTTACATGCGTAATTCTGGAAGCAATTATGATGGAGGATAAAATGTAGAGAACTGAGGCCTCGCCGACCCCCCAAACCTCTGTAAATAACAACAGTCAACTCCAGGACAACAGCTAACCTTCAGCCCTTCTTTTTGTTTGTCCCTGCTCTCACTTCACATTCATAAATTCATTTGATATTCTAACAGTTCCTCTAGGTAGGTACTGATACGGTCTCCATCATCCAGATGAGGACACTGTATCAGAGAGATAAAGTAACAACCCCAGTTAGGGGCAAGAGAGACAGGCTTGTCTCTGAGGCTGTACTGTAACCCCTTGTCATGCCATTGCTCACCAAATCTTTCAAGTCAGCTCTTTTTTCTGTCCTCACACTTAACTTTCAAAGAATAATTAAAGAAGAAAAAAATGACTCCAACTTGAATTACTGAGCACTGGATTGATGCGTGGCATCATGAAAGAAATGTTCGTGATATGATCTGGACCCCTGTGAAGAACAGCCACCAAGTCCAATTTGGGGAAGTAGATAACATTTAAATCGGAGCTTGAAAGATGACTAGGGCTCTCATAGGCAGAAATAGGAAAGCAAGATAGTTCATAGAAGTTCATGGTTAGATGGGCCTGAGGCCAATTTAAAATGGTAGGAGTTAAACGTTGGGACATGTAGAAGACAATGGATTAGGTCAAGTCTCAGGAAAACATCATCATGGTATGTGCCACTACAACCATTAAGACCATAGTAAGTTGGGTAGAAAGTATATTATTATTTTTTTATTTGAGGAATGTATTAGTCCATTTTCTAAGGCTATAACAAATATCTGAGGCTGGTAGAGTATACAGAAAAGAAGTTGATTTATCTCATGCTGCTGGAGGTTGACAGTCATGCTGCTGGCTATGGAGAGGAACGCATTTGGCTGTGTCACATCATGGCGATGACGACACAGTGGGAGCATGTGTGCTAGGGAGAGATCGCATTGTGAGGCAGGAGACCGGAGATGGGGGAGGGGCCCGTCTTGCTCCTTTGTAACAATTCACTATTGTGAGAAATGTGATTCCACAAAAATGTCATTAATCCCTTCTGAGGGACGTCCCCCAAATGACCTGATTGCCTTGTACTAAGCCGCACCTCCTGTAGGTTCTTCTGTCTCCCCGCATTGCTGCCCCAAGACCAAAGGTTCTAACATGAACCTTTAGGGTACTAGTCAAGCCATATCCAAACCATAGCAAGGGAAAAATTCTCTAAGAACAGTTCTGATAGTGGATCTCTTAACTAGCATTTGTCCCCTCAAGTAGCTACTCAGTTTCGCAGATTGTCTGCTTTCTCATTAAATGTGCCACTTCCTTTCTCTTAGTCATGGTCGCTGGCCTCCTCCCACCCTGGCATCAGTCCCTGTTAGAGCAGCCTATGTATAAGATACATTGTGGCTGGAGTAGAATGTAACTTCAGTTATCACACCCTATCACTGCTTGTGTGGGCTCAGGCTCCTCTTCTGTCCAAAATACCAGACTGGGTTCCTGACCCCTGATTCATTCTGTACTTTGGCAGTAGTGTGTACTGTGGTTTGTGAAAGTTGGCTGTCACTTGTAACCACTCACCTTGTCTCCCTCTTGAGGTTTTTTGTTTTTGTTTTTGTTTTGCCTGTTGAGCTCCTGTGTGTTACCTGGTGTGCCCATTCTTTGCTCCTGTCCCCTAGAGCAAGTGTATGCCATAACTCAGCTTTGTCTGCATGACGTGGAATCCCTTGTCCTCTGCTAATCTGAAGTGTATGGCTTGGCCATGGAATTGCACATCTTATACATCTCTCTGAGAGTCTGAACTGCTTCTGCCTCTTGCTTTAACCCTTAGTTTATTTTCTTGCCTGTCCTGCCCTCCATGTAGCTCTCCAAAGCCTTGATATCAAATTTGGATTGTTGCCATCAAAGCTCCAAGTCCTAAGACTGGATTTCAGGAATTCCTTGGTTTGGACCTTCAGAGGAGACTCATGACTCTGTCCTGGAAGCAGCCCCAGGTTTCATCTTCATGGCCATTGGAAGCATTTGATCGTGTCCAGGGTAGTATGTAGGAATGCCATAGGGCTAGACTCTGTTAATAGTGAAGTGCTTAGACATACTTCTACCCTGCCTTCTCCCCAAGCGGTGCATGCGCACATTATGCTGTAACTGAAAAGCACAGTGACAATGTTTTCATTAGAGAGCTGTCCTGCTGAGAAATACATCACAGACGTTTCTAGATTATCCAGCACTTTGCTGACATTATTTTTTTCTCTTCTCCATCTCTGCCCACCTCTAGAATGTAGGTAGAAAGTATTCTGTTTGGGGTTTTCTAAATGATGTTACTGAGAAACCAGTGGGAAGTACAATTTAGATGTGACAGCAAACAGGAAGTCCTAGGCTGAATCTTGGTTTCCATAGTTTTCTAACTGCAGGACCCATATGAGTATCTTTCTGCATCTCCATGTTCTCATCTCTTACCTTTGGAATGGCAGGAAGGACACATCTCACAGGGCTGATTCAAGGTTTAAATGAGATCAGATATCTGCAAGTGTCTCTTAAATTTAGTCCATGCGAATGAATACTTTAATGGGTCTGTCCTTGGTATTCAATTTGAACCACTAAATCCTGTATCTGGAAGATGGTCAAGGTATACTTTAGAATCCCTCATGTATAGATGTGGAAATTTAGAGAACTGAACAGCCTTCCTCATAGTCATCCATGTCTTCCAACGCTTAGTCTATTTTGCATTATCACTTAACCAAATGCATTTTTTACAAATGCAAACATATAGCTGTGGAGGCGCACCCCTGTAATCCCAGCATTAGGGAGGGTGAGGCAGGAGAGCTGCCTTGAATTCAAAGCCAGCCTGGGCTACATAGTCAGTTCAAGGCCAGCCTGAACTATTAAACAAGACCCTGTCATAAAACAAAACAAAACAAAACAAACCCAAACCAACCAAAGGTATCACAGACTCACAACAGCCATCCATCTCAGCAACCCAACCCAACCCGAAAGTCAAAGGACTTTTGGCCTCACTGGGTGATTAATAAATGGCAGTCTCCAAGGTAATAGGATCAAATAAGGGAATGCATGAAGGATCGAGTCATTTAAAAGAACACTTTCTTGAGTGTCTACCTCGATGAATAAGGCAAGTGAAAGATCCTCATAACTAGAACAGCCTAAAATAATATGCAAATACTTGTGGACTGCCTCTTTCCATTAAGTGACTAACAAAGCAGAGGCTACCATGTTTGGCTCAGTGGGAGACTTACCGGCTGGGGGAGATGCTGGGACCATGAAGGATACAGCATTAAGCCTTCAGGAGCCACTGATGAACACAAACCCCAGTCACTCTTCTTAGTGTGTATAAATACATAGAAAAACTCACACATCATAAAAAGTAGTACAAGTAGAATTAAAAAAAAACTCAGGGGAAAATATTAATCTGAGAACAATTGTATCCGAGAAAACATTCAAGTATGCCTCCATAGCTAGCTGGCAACCAGCACAAGTGCTGCATTTTATTAGACTTCTAACTGTGCATAGAACACTGACCTTATTTGAGAGGCATTTTGTAAATACCGACACACAGTACAGACCCATTTGAGGCCATGAGGAGCTACAGAACCTCCTTTGGAGACCAAAGTCCCCTCCCCTCTGGCATCATAAGGGAGGCCAAGGAGAAGACCCAACCCTGGAGTGGGGGGTGGGTCTGAGCACTTCTATTTGGCCAGTGGCATTTCTCTTGGGAGATCTGGCCTTGTGCCCAGAGACCTGGGATGTGAGTGCATCAGAGGATGCTTCTCAGCGGAATTCCCCTGGTCCTTTGGGATGAAAGGCTCATGGTTTGCACTAGACCTGAGCAACATGTCCGCTCCATCTCCTGCTCCAGCCTGGCCCTTCCCTTGCATATGTTGCCAGCTGATGAGTTCTGCATTTCTGTCACAAGTTTGGTTCTGTTCTTCTCCTTCTCATTTCCTTTCCTAACCAAGTGCTTTTTAGGTATTGCTGGGATCCTCTAGTCTTCCCCCTCCCTACTGATCTGAACCCATCCTGAAGGAGAAATGTCTTAGGTAACAGGACGATGTCTCAGCTTTCTGATGGAATTTGCTTTCATGGGAAGTTATTCTGCATTCATTTCTGCATTTGGGCTTTATACAAGATTGCTCAGAGCCATTTAGAAGCCTGTGCTAGCCCAGGAAGCCAGAGAGACGTGAGAGGGGCCACATCTAGCACTGAAAATGAGGAATAATGCAGAAGTGGGGGAAGAAGCAGCAAAGGGATAATTTGAGACTGCTGATCATATTCTAAGAGTGCTCAACCTCAAATCTGTAACTTGTTTATAGAGTCCAGAGAGGGAAGATTCCACACCAGGAGAACAGCAAGGGAAGGAGCAGTGGGAATCCAGACCAGAGCAGGAATGTAAAATGAGAAAGCCATTTGCTGCAGGGGAGCTTGTGCTGAGTCTAGTCCCCCACCCCATCCCCGCTAATCGTTTCATACCACAAGATGGTAACCAATCTGCTCTGTTCGCTCAGTTGAGGCGTACATTTTAATACTTTCTGAAATGTTTCCCACACACTTCTCCCTGCTATGTGCCCTCCTTGCACATTCTAGAAATGTTGCAAAGACCTAAATCTCTGCCGGGTTCTTTGCTGACTGGAGCTGCATGCTGATTCGAGTCAGATGCGGCCAGGAACCTCTCTTCCCGTCTTTAAAACAAGAAACATCTCTTTCCAAGAAGAGTGCACTACAGTGTTCTTTGTGTGTTGCTAACGAACAAAGAAGCCGCATTGCAAAACAGCATTTCATGAGCAGAGAAGGGCTGATAGCACCTCTTGCCAAATGTGACTGTGTGTAGTTGTGTGTGTGGGGGAAACAGCTTTGTCAAGAGAAAGACTGAAGGAGGCAGCTCTGGGGAATTTTTAGCAACTGCAGCGTGGTGGAGTGGAAAGAATGCTTGCCTGGGAATTTGGAGACCTGGATATGCCTCTGACACACTGTGTGACCTTGGACAAGTCACTTGACCTTTCTGGGCCTCAGTTTCCTCATCTTTAAAAGGGATGAGGGGAATAGACTGGATGATCTCCAAGGATCCTTTCGGCCCCGTGCATCTTCACTCCTGGAGGCTAGGATTTAGGGTTTAGACCGGAGCCAACATCCATCCAACCCAAGGGACTTTCTAGAGGCAAGAGAGAGGCCAGGATAGCTGCTTCAGGGAGTGGCTGGTCCTTGATTAAGGCTCAAATAATTAGCTAAGCTCCAGAGTAAGCCTCCTGAAATTAAGAAAGAAAAAGATGTTTAGTTTCAAAAATAGCAGGCAGTGTTTCTTAAAACTGATTGGCTTGGGGCTTTGTAGGTTTTATAGAAAGACATAATTTTCCTTTCTCCAGAGCACAGTGGTTTAGTGTATTACCGCTGGAGTTAGTGTGACCTGAGTTTGAATGCCATCACTAGCTAAGAAATCTTGGCCATGTTCTTTACCAGTAACCTGCTTCAGTGGCTTGTGGGAGGGTCAAATAAGGCAGTACATGTCAAGCTTAGAGGGCAGTGCCCAGCATTAATCAACCATTCAAAAAGCCTTTGTGCTAACCGCCTTTTGCTGTTTAACAACCACCTCAGAATTTAGCATCGTAAAGCAGCCACCATGTTATTCTGCTCCATGGTTCTCTGGGTCAGGAGAATCGACATGGCTGGACAGAGATGGCTCATCTCTGCCTTGTAATAGTTGGGGAATCAGCTGGGCAATCTGGAATGATGGGGGTGGTGGGAAGCTTGAGAGACTGGGTACTTGAATCCCGTACAGGCTCTTTACTACATGCCTGGTATGGGCCGGCTGGAGGCCAGGTTTAGCTGGGCCTGGGTGCCAGAGCTCCTATACAGGGGACCTCTCTGTGTGGCTTGCACACCTGTCCGTGTAGGGCTTCAGAGCATCTCATGTCTTCCTTGGAGGTTCAGGACTCTGGGAAAAGGTGTGCAGAAACTCAGCACAATCCAGAAGCTGCTTGGCTCTTTCTACATTAGCCTTAGGGTCTAGAGCAGGTTGGAAGGCAAGGCCAGCTCTGCAGAAGAGTTCTTGCACACCTTTCCAGAAGATAACTGCGTTGCAGCTGTCCTTAAAACCTCCACAGCCATGTAACTATCAGCATTATATTCCGTACCATAGAATCTAATCTTAGATTAAAATTTCCTTGAAGACAGGAGCTCTGCATTTCTCTGTAGAATGTTAGTACAATGCTTGTGAAAATAAGACAAAGTCAACAGATTTTTAAAAATCAAAGAATTGCATAGGCAGCAGGTTTGGAAGACCCTGAGTGTAGAGCCAAAGAGATGTGGGCTCAAAAATCTGCATTCAAAATGTACCCTTCAGCAAATTACTTGTCTTTCTCATTAAAAAAAAATGAAGACAGTAATACCCATAGAAACAATTAGGGATAATATATGCAAAATACCCAACACATAGTTGATGCTCTAACTAAATTTTAGAAACCAGGAAGCCTGTGGCATTGTGGCAAGCACACGGAAGCTCAAGTCAGACAAATCTGCTTTCAAATCCCATCACTTTTTGCTGTCTGTCTCTTTGAGTTTTAGGATCCTCATCTGTAAAATGAGTATCGTAGTGACTACCTTTTAGGGTTATTATGAGCACGAGGATTATGTCACATGAAACTTCAATCTCCGAACCTGACACATAGTAGACACTTAATACATCAGACCTATAAATTGGCCATGGTTAATATATAATTGCTGTTCTTTTGTCCGTATGTTAATTTGTCCATGACTTTATCCATTGGACAGCTATATATTTAATAATAACTCAGAATGGTCTTGGTGTTTAAGCCCCTGAATTCTGAGGCCTGTAGGTGCCTAGATCTGGGAAACTAATCTTACAGGATGAAGAACTAATCCTTTGGAAAGGAGCTTGGGGTCCCAGGCAAGCTGCCCAGTACAGGGCTCTATTTTAACACATCCACATCTGAGTTGTAATTGTTTCTGTTGACTCTTGATGCCAGAGAGCTCCTGGCCTCTGCCAGTTGTACCCTCTTTGCTTAAAGATCCCTGTGCCTCTGTTCCTCACTGGACATGTGCTGTTCTTGACTACCGTGTCACTGTGGGAGACCATGGTAGGTAGCTCTTACCTTGTATCTGTTTGGGTTTTTTTCCCCCTCTTCGGCAGCTATTTTTTAAAGCATCATTTTCTTACCTCAGACTTGGCAGGCTGTACCATCTCTGTCTGTGAGACAAGGACACCAGGACAAGCTAGGACACTAGGTTTAACTTTTCTGCATAGTTTCTGGGGCCCACCTTTCTGTCAAGAACCACCGGCTATGAATGCCTCCATTTCTTCTGGAAGATCTCCCAAGAGATCCAATCTTATGACTTTTGTTTGTTTTTTGTTTTATGAGTCTAGATAATGTGATAAAAGTCATTGACTTTGTCCTTACAAAAAAGCACAAACATGATGTTTTACAAAAGATTTTGAGGTCATTCGTGGCCACTTCCCAAGGTGCCATATTTCCCTGAATAACCTCATCTATCTCAGTCAGTTTGTTTATGAGTTTCTGGGGTTTTGTGGATTCTTCTTTGGGATCATCAGGCACCTATGAAATTGTGTTATGTCTTCTTGCTTTTATGAGTACCTCCATCTGCTCTTTGTAGTAGATGTATGCTGGGTTTTGCCTGATCAGAATTCAATCGGTCTTCCTAGCAGCAGCCTTTCTTTTGTTGATTGGAATGTCATCTTCTGTAACCATGGGCTCAAGTCTGGTGGATCTGTGATCACAGGTTTTTCCTTCTTCTAGTCAGGTGGTTAGCTGATGAGCCAACTCATGTCTATTGCATGCTTCCCCCCTGGAACTGTAATCCTGACCATGGGAACAAAGAGACTGAACGTGATGGCTTTCCTTTTGTGCTTGTGCAAAGAGTGGACATGCCTGCTTTCCTGTTCCCTGGACCTGTTCTTAAGATTTCCATTAAATCTGCTAGTCACTGGTAGTCTTTGAGAGAATTACCTTTTGCTCAAGATTGCAAACTTGCTAGCAAATAACTTAAAATGAGAAAACTATGGCTAACACACTCCTGGGGAAAAAGTAGCACAAAGGGAGAGATTATGTATGGCCTGTTGGAGAAAGGCAGGTCTGGGTTTGAATCACAGGTTTACCACGCACCAGCTGGTTGCCCTTCAGCAAGTTCATTTTTCCTTTGGGATGTTAGCATCATTGTAAAATAGGAGTAATGAGTTCTTAAACTCTGGTTCTCAAACTTGCCTGCACGTTGGAATCACCAGAGGAGATATAAAATTACTGATGCCTGGGTCTTATCCCTGGAGATCTTGATTTAATGATTCCGAGGTGCCTTTTGTGTGCTGGGATTTTATAAAGCTCACAGGTGTCTCTGGTATGCAGCAATGTTTGAGAAAAATGACCAAAAGAAATTCTTCAAATTATAGAGAAAAATAAGTGAGAGAAGAATATGCTGGACACTTCGCATAAAATAAGGATTGATGAAAACTCACTCTCCTTTGCTTTGCTTTCTTATGACGAACAAGAATCACTTGCTTTTGCTTCTAGCACAGTTTTCTTTGTTTGGAGTCGTCATAGCAATACATGACAACCACAGTGCAGTGTAACCTCGCTTATTTATCCCATTTGAGGTGAAGGCCAATCGTAAATGTAGCCAGAATTATAGAATATACAAAAATGTGATTACTTTCACATTCATGGGATAACTAGGGCGAGTTCAACAATGCTTTGTGAGAACATTCTATGGAGTAACTGCTTTAGTGGATAGACAAAATTGATTTATAATTACCATGGCAACAGCGAAATGGAATGATGTCTTCCCCAGGGACATGGATCAGGACCCAGGAGGATTCTGTCTCATGTCTGCCTTGCAACTTGCTGAGTGACCTTGGCTCAAGCAGTACATTTCTCAAGTCCTTGGTTTCCCTAGACCCCATTTTCCCATCTGTCCACCTTCAATGGATTTTTTTAAAAAGGCAAACATATTAATGTGACAAGTTTTAAGATAATCAGGAGAAGATGCTGTGGAAAACAGAATGGAAGCAGGGCGTTGAGCCTCATGGAAGACAGAAGTATAGATTCTGCTCTCCCACCTCATAGCTTCTCCAGTCCTATGTCTTCACAAAGTTCTTTCTTAAATAGGATGCACGGGGAATTTTCCATCAACCTGTTGGTTTCCCTACCTCAGTCCTATTGACATTTTGGGTTGGATTTTTTTTTTTTATTCTTGTTGAAGGAGGATGTCCTGTTTATTATACGTTATTTAGCAGCATACCTGACCTCTGTCCATTAAATTCCAATAGCACTGCTATATGGCAAACCAAAAAGTATTTTCAGATATTGCCAAATGTCCTCTCTGGTTAAAAACACTGTTTAACTCTATCTCAGTGAAGTACATTTACATTAATAGAGCTGCAGTGTGTGTGTGTGTGTGTGTGTGTGTGTGTGTGTGTGTGCACTCTGTGGTTAACCTCTGGGGTACCATTAGACTCTCTCAGATGTCCATGGACTAGACAGCTATTGGGAATCCTTACAGTTATTGCTCCAAACAGCAGTTCTCAGCCACAGAGAAGCTAATAGTAATAATAACAACTACCATTTATTGAGTGTTTATT
Source organism: Hystrix cristata (assembly GCA_004026905.1). Classification (NCBI taxonomy): domain Eukaryota; kingdom Metazoa; phylum Chordata; class Mammalia; order Rodentia; family Hystricidae; genus Hystrix; species Hystrix cristata. The sequence goes on from PVJO010015363.1 coordinate 22,360, forward strand.
AAGTGCTATTCACACGGCTAAGTGCTTTGTATATTACATTGTCTCAGTTAATACTTACATTGACAAAGTTTGCAAATTAGCGGCCAATTGGCCAAATCTAGCCCTGAGAAGTGTTATACTTGGCTCGCATGGTATTAACTCACATAATTGGTTTTTTAATGTTAATTTCTTGCCAACATTTTAAGGCTGGGTGAATACATGCATAAATCTATTTCTAGCTTCTTTTTTAAAAACTGGAACATCTGAAAATAGGCGATCAGCTTGGCTTGATGGCATAGCTGATGGTCTTTTAGATGAGTCCTGGTTCCGTTTTACCACAATTCTCACCACTCCCTATGGTAACTACAGACTGAGACTGTGTACCAGCTGCTATTTGACACCATAGTATTTTTATTTTGTTTAGCCCAACTTCACTCACTTATATCCTCTGTACAAACTTTTGTGTTCCTAGCTTCTGCCTTACAGCTGCACTGTGTGATGTCTTACAGCTGTCATATTAAAGGTGGGAAAGCTGAGGCTGGAGAAAAGGGAAGCTGTCCGAAGTCACGCAGCAGGTAAAGCTGGGAGTGGAGCCTGAGGCTTCCAGTCCTACCGCAGAGCCCTGCCTCGCGTCACAGACTGCTTGCTGGCCGACTGGCTCTGTCTCCCGAGACGCTGTCGCCGGATCTTCCGCATCTTTGGGTTTCCTTGGAGAACCCCATCTCAGTATCCCTTTTGCTCACCAGGAAACCCACATGTCACGAGGATGGGAAGTATATCTTTTGAGTGTAGCTCCCTAAGCTTGGTTTTTTTTCTGTGTTGTTGTCACTTTTGGGCTGTGTCCAAGGCTGCTCACACACTCCCACGTAGCTGAGGGGCCAGCTGGTGTGATTCTGCCTGAGACAGGGCCGCTCGCCTGCGGGGAGGATGTGATTGCTTTAGGAAATTAAGTGGGAGTGATTAATTAGGAAATGTACTCAGGACTCTGGAAAGAAATAGCAGAAATGAAAAAGAAGTTGGAACCCTAAATACAGAATGCTTCTGGCCACATGGCTGAGACTGTACTCTGTGGGACTGAAAGCATTTGATCCTGTGATTTCTGATGCTGTTGCCTTTTGGTACGGCATCCCCTCCATGAGGATGCTGGTGAGAACCGGAAGTCAGCTGGCTAGCTGACCTTTGCTGAATGGCAGATGAAGGTGCAGGGAGACTTCCGGGGGAAGTCGGGCAGAATACAAGGAACGGCAGAACTCGGGACTCCAAAAGATCTGGGTTTCTGTACCTAATGATCCTTGCTAGTTGTACAATTCTGCTCAGATCTCTGAGTCTTGCTTGAACTTCTCCCTGTGAAATGAAGGCAGCATTGACTATTGCTGAGGATTGTTGCCAGAAATTAATGAACGAAAGCATGTGTAATGACTGTTACTAAGTAATGTGTCCCAGGCACTGTTCTAGAACCTTGTTTGTATTTTCTTAATTCTTACAACCATCCTATAACATTGGTACCGTTATTAGGTCATTTTCTAGTTGAATAACAAAGACACTGAGGGATGTATCATTTACTCGGTGTTCCAGAGCTCAGTGGCAAAGCCAAATTTCTCATCCATTTACCTCAAGAGTCCATGTTCTCAACTTCTAAGTGTTCTGGCTCTTATGTATATTACATAATTTATAAATAACATTGTATGATCAACATATAAAATATGATACTTACGTATCTTATGATTTATTCAATATAAAATAATTTATAAATGTGTTATGCTAGCTCAAGCCCTAAGGAACTAGCATTTTTGCTAGTAGAAAAGTTGGAAGTAGTAATTTCATATACCTCATTGTAATATAGGTTGAGAGTTCCTTATCAAAAATATCCAAAGCCAGGAATACCAAAACGCAAAACTTTTCAAGTCTCAACATGATGCCAGAATAGAAAATTCCACACCTGACCTCATATGACAGGTTGCATTTGAAATGCAGGTGCACTGGAAATAGTGTATAAAATTACCTTCAGGCTCTGTGTATAATGTGTATATGAAACACGTGAATTTCACCTTTAGACTTGGGTCCCATCCCCAAGATAACTCACTGTGTACATGCAAATATTCCAAAATCTGAAAGAAAAAAAAGCGAACTCTAAAACACTCTTAGTCCCACACATTTTGCTAAGAGATACTTTATATATAACACACAAATCACAAAAATTTCTCTTTTACCATTTTTAGTATATGTACATGTAAAACTCAGCAAGTTTCAAAGTCTGAACCTGAGCATCCTCCTCCATAAAGTGGCGCTAACACTGCCTGACACGCGTGCTGTTACACCTTATTGGTAAAACAACGTATGTGGGGAAAGCACAGCATTCAGTAAAGAGACCTGTTGTTACTATCGGGTCAGCCACACATGCAGTCTTGCTGTGCGACGCCCCATCCTTCACTGGCCCCAGCTTGGCTTTTGGTATGACAGTCTTCATGTCTAATAAAACTTAGGCTACATACAGGTGAAGTATTGGACCCAGGAGCTATTTTTTATTCTATGAGACTTTGATATTTTCAGTATGCTTCAATCTAATACGCAGCTTCCTGTCAGGCCAAGTTGAATGCTGCTGCTTTCCACATACTTAAGAATTATAGTGCTGCCAGCATGAAATAGCACCCTTCTCCAGCCTCGGCTCATTTCTTCTGCATTTTCTCCAAGGTTCTCATAGGACAGCCTCTTGCTGTTGTTACTGAAGTTTTGGCCTATTCACCCACTTTTGCTCTCCAGTTCCAGTCCAATCTGTCGATTGTAGTACTGTGAAAGGTCTCTCTGACCCCGTGGAGGGTGGGTTCCGGGCTTTGCAGGGCAGCCGTGTGTGATGGCTTGCTCCTTCCCTGATCCCCTTGCCACATTGAGCTTGGAGAGATCGGTGGCTCGTACAGAGAAGAAACAAGCCGAGTTCCTCATCCCAAACTCTGGCTGTGTATATGGATGGATATCATCGGTTCTTTTGGTCAGTCTGGAAGATGACTGGGAAAATTGGGCCGTGAGTTTGCCCTTGTCCTGGGGTGTTTTGTGGTACCCTGGGAGCCCTGGGGGCCAGGGGAATTAGATGAAGGAAGGGTTCTGTTTGGGCCTGCACATTAATGTTGGAGGAATTCATAGTAACAATCAGAGCTAAGCCATATCGAGACGTTTTTCCATTGTTCCATTTTTAATGCTTACAAGAATAAGATTAATCGAGGTACAGAGCAATAAATAGGGCACTTACATGGCAAGGTATAAAGGTATAATTTAGGCCAGTCTATTCAATCCATCCCTTTGGTCTCTTTTTTATTTTTAATTTTTATTTTTTACCAAGAACATGTATTGGTACATTGTAGATAAACATAATGATCATATTCATCACAATTAATTTGTACCTGTACATGATATATCTCGGTTCCCCCCTCCCCATCCCTCCCTTCCAATTCTCCTCCCCTCTTTATTTACAATAGATTTATTTACATTTTTCCTTTTTTTTTCTTTTCTCTTTCCCTTCCTTCCTTTCCCCCTCTTCCCTCTCTAGTTCTCTTCCCATTTGAATATTATCTTTCTCTTTCACAATATCTATTATACCTTTTTGTCCTTATTTACACTTCCGGTTTCTCATATCAGAGAAACAATTTGATATGTAGTCATGTGTGTCTGATTCATTTCGCTTAAGAGTATGTTCTCGAGGTGCAACCATTTGCCTATAAATGTTTGAAGTTTATCCTTTTTATTGCTGAGTAGTACTCCATTGTATAAAAAAGCCACATCTTCTTTAACTATTCAGTAGTTGCTGGGCATTTGGGTTGTTTCCAAGATTTAGCTATTACAAATTGTGTTGCTATAAACGTGGTTATACATATATCACATTGGTATGATGTTTTTAATTCTGGGAAGATACCAAGAAGACCTATAGCTGGGTTGAATGGAACCTCTAGTTGTAGTTTTTGAGGAATCTCCACACTGATTTCCACAGTGGCTGGACCAGCCTATGCTCCCACCAACAGTAGAGGAAGGTTCCTTTTTCCCTGCAGGCCCGTCAGCATTTGTTATTGGCTGATTTGTTGAAAATAGCCATTCTTTCTGGAGTGAGATGGAATCTCAGGGTTGTTTTAATTTACATCTCTCGAATGACCAGTGATGCTGAACACTTTTTTCATATATTTATTTGCCATTTGTATTTCTTCATCTGAGAGATGTCTATTCATTTCAGATGCCCATTTTTTGGTTTGGGTCTTTACATTTGGGGGGTCTGATTTTTTAACCACGATCCTCTAGAGCTGATCGTGTATTTACTTTTGAAGTGCTCCCAGGTGGACCCCCCTGAGGCTAAAGCAGCAGGCATTACCAAGTCCTGGGCGTGCAAACCCTGCAGATAGACAGTGCCCGTGGTTCCTGAAGGAAGGCCCCCTGGTATTAATGGTCTCAGTTTCTCCCTAGATCTTTTGTGGATCCAGCATTTCTTGGTGCAGCTTCCAAATCCCATCCATGAGAGAGGCAGGGAGAGTTGCACAGGACAGCAAATCCACAGGGGCAACACAACATTAGAAGCAGGAGATTCGTTCATTCGCTTAGCGAAGCTGTGTGAGGGTAGTGACACGGTAAGCTATTGCTTACTTCCCCGATTTGCTCTTGTACAGAATAACCCATCATGCCTACTAGGATGACTCTACATAAAAAGCAAAACAAAACAAAACAACAAATAAACCCGAGAAGCAAGTGCTTGGTGAGGATGTGGAGAAATTGATACTCTCCAAAGTTGCTTGTGGGGATGTAAAATGGTGCACCTGTGGAGGCAAACAGCATGACGGCCCTTCAGAAGTTACACATAGACTTACCATGTGATCCAACAATTCCACTCCTAAGTCTGTGCCCAAAGACTGAAAGCAGGGACTCAAGCAGAAAATTGTGTGCCAGTGTTCACTGCTGCATTATTCACAAGAGCTGAAAGATGGCAACAACCCAAGTGTCCATCAGATGAATGACAATCAAACTGGGTTATATACATGTAGAGAAATACTATTCAGCCTCCAAAAGGAAGAGTTCTGTTCATGCTACAACAGGAATGAACTTTGAAAGCATTATACTCCGTAAAAGAGGCCAAACACCAAAGAACAAGTATCATATGATTCTATGTATTTGTAGTAAATATCCCAAAAAGGCAAATTCACACACAGGAAGTAGACTCAAGGGTTATATGGTGCTGCTGGAGGAGGGAAAAATAGAGGATTAGTGCTCTGTGGGAACAGAATTTCTGTTTGGGGTGATGAAAAAATTTTGGAAATACACGGTGGTGAATGTACTTATTGCCATGAAACAGTGCATTTAAAAATAATTAAAATTGCAAATTTAATGTTATTTATACTTTACCACAATTAAAAAAAAAAACTCATCACAAGAGAGACAAAAAATCTGCTTTGAAAAGGGGAAAAAAATCCCATAGAAACCTCGTCTCAGCGTCCAGGCCTTCTCCTCGGCACAGGGCTTGGTCTCTAGTGGATGCACGTTTCTTTTTTTGCTCAGCCAAACTGGGAACACAATAACTCTATTTGTAGTTGAAAATGGCATTGAAGCTGTTGAGTGTAAATTTTACTACCATGGCAACTGTAGAACACAAAGATGATCAAAACGAAAACTCAGGAATATTTTTGGCAGGTGGGGTCAGCTGGAGGTAACACATCTCCTTATAGGTAAATGCAAGCTTGGAAGGAGAGTAGATTGTTAATAATTGTTAGAGAAATTCAGAATCCTTGCTAGTCAGCGTCCTCTGTTCCGATTGAGGGCATCTAGGCAGCTCTTGGACAATTTCAAGGGAGTAGAAGGTAAAGTTCACGTTGATGTGGGCTCCAGGAATCTTTGTCAGAGGCTGTCAAGGGAAGACAGGAGGCCACCCACACTTACTGCCATTTATCTACCATGCAGGTCACATCCGCAGGAAGAGGTGTTATAGGTCTATAGACTTCCTGGGCAGTTGGCAGAGTCACCGCTGGAACCTGGGAGGGAGAAGAAAGGCCACAATTTGCCCTTTAAGGAGGCAGACCTGGGAGGATATAAAAGGGGCTTGTCTCACTGTGTTGTTTCATGGTCCAGGATGTCTCTTTGAGAAGAACAAAATGTTTTCTAAATGCTGCTGTAAATTTTGAGTGGCCTTTGGTAGTTCTGTCTGCATTTAGGCTAAAATCACCACTTCGGGGTTGGGAAGGAAAGATATTGCCCACCTGACCTATCTGTCTGTCTGTCTGTCTCGTAATCCAACAGCCTGATCTCCTGCAGGGCCTCCACCCTATCCCCAGCCCACCTTTCACTTCTCTCCAAAACTCACCCTGAATTACTTCCCTTTCCTTCAGTGTGTATGTGTCCCTCCGTGACACCACGGGGAGCTGCCTCCTGACCCTGCAGCTGGGTGCCGCCCACTTGGAGACATCTTCAGGTAGCCCCAGAAGGAAGGCTGCGTGACTTCCCAGCAGTAGAGAGACTATACAGGTTTTAGAATTAGGGCTGCACACAAAGCTCCTTCTGACACTTGGTAGTCGTGTGACTTAGACGAGTCCACAGAACCTCAGCTGCCTCCTCGGTAAGATGGGTGTGATGCAACCGAAGTCCAGGGTTCACGTACACACAGCTGTGTATGAGAAGCACCTATACCCAGCCTGCGTGTAAGCAGCTGCTAAGCACTCAGTAGCTACCGCTGTGATAAAGAAGCCAAATAGCCATTTTGTGTTTAAGTGGATGTGGCGTTCAAGTGCGCCGATGCCAGTCAGCTTGGAAGATCCCAGGCAGGCATAATTCCACAGACATCATGGTATTACTCAGCTGCATGTCGTGATACACCGAGGAAGCATTTATATATCACTTTCTGTGTTTACTGCTGCAAACTGGTTCACACACATCGTCATGTTTATTTTTCACAATTCTTGCGATGTTTGCACTACTATTATACCCATTTCCAGGAAGAAAAAAACTTGAGGCTTAATGGGTTTAAATGACTCATCCGAGATCATCCAACTAGTAACTATCTGAAGCCAGAAAGTCTGACTCTAGAGCTCAGGTGCAGAACTAACATTCCGGGTGCCTGTGGGCAAGCTAGCTTTGTTGTGGTCAGTTTGAAGGCTGAGCCAGGAAAGAGAGTGTCAATATCAGAAACTTGTGTTATGGTCACTCGGGCTTCAGTATTCTTCTGTCATGAACATTTCCCGAGGTGCCCAGAGGATGTTGCTTTTCCAGGCTTGCCAAATTCAGTTCCTATCAATCATGCATTAATGAGTTCATTCTTTCCTTCATCCATTCTGTCCACATTCATTAGCTGAACAGCTCCCTCGCACCGGAACTGCTTATGTTGGTAGCTTTTACTGAGTGCCGAGTGGCCCCAGGCCCTACACTAGTGAACTGCACACATTATCCTCTGTGCTCTGCATGGGGGGCCTCATTACCTCTTTCTGCTTATTGCTACCCTGCAGGTGATTAAAATAGACTTATAAGGAAGTGGAAGTAGTTGCCTTAGCTCCCCGCAAGATGTAAGTGTCAGAGCCGGGATACAAGTTCTTCAAGGCTTTCAATCATCCTGGAGAGAGGTCTTCTGCTTTTCACTTACTGTAGCATTGCTTGTCTAGATCACTGGTTCCCAGCTGGACCAGGCGCAAGAATCACTGCAGGCCTCGTTAAAACAGATCGCTGGGCCCTGCCCTAAGCGGCCTCCAGTGAAGTGAGGCAGTGTGTATTCACAGCAAGTTCCTGGGTGGTGCTGATGGCCTCAGGGCCCCACTGGGGTGGGGGTTCGCTGCTGTAGTCAGAGGTCTTTAAAGATAGGACCCTTTCTTCGTTGTTCCTCTGAAATAATACACTACCTGCTGCAAAGTGGCCTCTTTGTATGTTTGTTATTTTGAATTGTCAGCTGCACATTACTTGTCCTTTATGGACCATATTGTGTTTTGTATCTCAGTGTGCAAATTATCAGGCTTTGCTATGTAGGGTTTCAGGTCCTGAGGTCAGGAACTTTATACTCCTTAACACCTATGCAGAGTCTTACAGACACGGAGTATTTGACCAATATCAGCAGGTTGGTTGGTTGATTCTGACTAATCTCACTAAGACCAAAATTGTAAGGCAGATGAGGTCTAGGAGTCTAATTCTTAAGATTACCCCTAGATACCTATAAGAGGGCCTAGCATATAGTTGGTGTTCAGTCATGTTTGTTGAATGACTAAAACTAGTGCAGCTTTGTGGCTAGCAGCTGAAAGCTCACCTGTTATCTTCAGCTTGATTCCAGCTTGGGAGTTGAGCATCAAGGCATAAATTGAAAGATGGAATTTTCCAAGGCTTGCAGTTCACCTCCAGCCATGATTCTCAACCCTAGCTGCACACTGAAATCACTTAGGGACTTTAACACAATACGATGCCTGATAACTGCCCCCAGGGATTCTGGTTTAGTTGGTTTGGAGTGTGGTCCGGGCTGCAGGAGTTCCAGAGCCCCCCCGCCAGGCCAATCTAATGTGCATTCAAGGTTGGGAACCGCCGATCTGGAGTATTCGGCTGTGTAATTTTTCGCTTGCTGTTTATAGAGGGCTGTGCATGTATGTCCATATGTGTGGCCACGCGGATATGTGCCTGTGCATGCACACATGTGCTGAGAAGCAGCGAGTCACACATTTCTCCTGAGTGGTACAGAGTGTGCATCTCTCCCGACTGAGAGCAGGACACAAGGCCTAGAAGTCAAGCATCGAGGAACAGTTTCACCAAGTCTGGTGGTGAACTGGACCAAGAGTGTTTTTGTTCTTTCTGCTCACAAGGGGCCGAGGTGTGGGGCTTGGCAGTTGGCGCCATGTGCATCAGTGCTGAGTTTGTTCTTGGCTTTCTTGGTGGAAACACACACGGCTACTTGAGCCCCATAAGCTGGCGGAGAGCAGCGGGAAAGGCCGTGCTGGGGTCTCCACCCCAGCAGCTTGCTTGACTCAGCACAATGTTAGTGTAATTCAGCATGACAAGAAGAAAACAAGGGAGGGACCGGTGCTTACCCTTGTGCGCTCAGCCCAGGTCCCAGGGCGCCCAGGGCTCAGAGGTGCCAGCTGCCCTCAGTCCCATCGGAGCCTGGGTTTGGCTTGCCTCCTGCCAACTCCGTCTCTAGGTCACTGGGAGTTGGGGTCTGTTTCAGTGGCCTGCAGGATCAGGTCTCCAAATAGACGACTGGGTGAGCAGTTCTTTCTCTTCCCTTTTCGTCTCTCTTCCCCTGGGGCTTTGGAAGCTGTAAGAGACACGGTCATATCAATACCTTCAAATCACCCGTGTTGTTTGAACAGCAGTCCCAGGTAAGGTGCTGTGCTGGGCCCCACCGCAAGCGCTGGTTCTTAGACTTGACTTCTTTCCTGACTGAACTTTTACAGTGGGCAGGAAAGCATTCCATCACTCTAAAGCCTGGAGTTGAATCCAGTTTTCTACCTGGTCCAGATGGGTAATGTAAATGAGTGACTTGGGCTGCCTGTGAAATCATGCCGAGTAGGAGCTCCATAGTGAAGTGGGCGCCACATGTCCAGGCAAAAGACGTTGCTACAGTGCGTCCCCCAGCAGTTCGTGTGCTGGAGGCTTGGCTCCCGCTGTGCAAGTGGTGGCACCTCTAAGAGGTGGGGCCAAGTGTGAGGGAATCAGGTTGGGGGAATCGTTTTCAGAAGATATTATTAATGTAGTTTCCATAGGATCCCAGTTAGTTCCCATTGGAATGGGCGGTTAAAAGAACAAGCCTGACCCTTCCTGGCCATGTGGTCTCCTCCGCATGTCCTCTATCATGATGCCATCCAACGTGAACCCCTCGCCAGAGGCTGAACAGACGGGGCTTCCCCATCTTAGAGGATCAGCCCTCAAAACTTTGAGGTAAATAAGCCTCTTTTCTCTCTGAAGTACTGAACATTAGGTATTTTGTTGTAGCATATGGATATAGCATACAGCATATAGAAAATGCAATAATAATAGGAATTTAAAACAAAATGAAACAAAATACTGTTTTGCCAGCCAAACAAAAAGGAGTTCCATATGTTAGGACTCAGTGGTGGGCAGAAATGTGACTCCCATTCTGGTCACTCTGGGTGGTGGGCTGTCAGCTAAGGGGCCAAGGACTTCTTATCTGTATGGAGTCTGCAAATAGAAAGTCCCACACGGACTTATGACCTCGGACATGTTCTCTCCTGGAGCCTGCTTCACAGACGATGGCTGCTTAGGGAGCTAGTATTGAATGAACGGCTGAGAAAGTTTGCAGAGCAGAACGGGATGGTCTAGGAGTGAACTGAGGCTGCTGGGCCGGGGGGTGAGATGTGGTCAAGTTGCAAATGACAGGTGACTTTGTGCTCCAGATATGACCTGAAGGCTCATCTCTTCCTTTCAGTTCTGTGACGAACAAGAGAAATGAGGGGCAGAGGAGGAACAGGGTGGGATCATGAACTGTGTTGCCCCTCTTTCCTCTAGGTCAGGCCCAGATGGAGAACCTTGATGCTAAGTGCTCGAGTAGCTTTTGCTTTGTCCCCACCTGATTTCTTTCTTGTCTCCTCTGTCCTCTTCTGCCAGTTTTCCCCAGTGCTATGTTTGGTTGCCCATCACTGATCTGAGGGCCTAGATCTCCCCAGGGGAAGGGGGCTCCTGCAGTATGTTTGCCACCTCATCCTCCAGAGTCCTGCCCACGATGAGAGTTTACGGCAAGGGTTCTGCAGATAAAGAAGTCTCTGACAGCTGGAGAGGCAGAAGAAGAAACACACAGATGTGGGCTCAGGGGACAACAGTGGCAATCCACTTTCTCTGGGGCTTGTGCTCTTACACAGCTTCCAGAGCTGTCTTGCTTCTGATGTGCTTCTGTTGTTAGTGTTCATCTCTAGATGTGTAGGACTCCCTTGCTGCTTTATTTGTCATCCGTGTATCTGTGAGCTTATGTTTTCCACGGAGAGTGTGTTGTAGTGCAAAGCTCCTGCAAAGCTCCTTGCCTCTTTCCCAAAACAGTCCAATTCCATGCAGTGCCCCGTGCACCAACACCATGGCCCAAAGCCACGTCAGAGTAAACAAACCACAGATGGAAATTGCAGCCATCAGGGGAAAGGAGTCTTTAATTTGGGCTTAAAATAGCCCACAGCCTGAGAGTTTCAGGGACCAGGCGCAAGGTGTAATCATAGGGATGGGTGTTGGAGACTTGTCTCAGGGTGACTGGGCTGGGACCATGAGCTGGGAGAAGGGCAGTGTAGGGATTGGGGGTCTGAGCCGGAGCCCTGCATAGCTCGTCTGAAGTTTTCTTTTTGAATCTCTTTCATAATGGAAGAGTGAAAGACAGAGCAATAAAAATACATGGAACCTGCTCTCTCCATCTGGAATGCCTACTGCTTCCCTTTTCTTCAAAACCTTGTGCGGCTTCATTATGACATCAATCATTAGAGCCACCGTGTTGCTGAACTCCTAGGTCACCTTCATATGGTATGCTCCCTCCAAGAGTGCCGTCTTCAACGTGTGCTACTGAATAGCCCCAGGAGTTGTACGGGCAGTAGAGTGGTGATAATAAAAGCAAAGACATCTGAGCCCATATAGGCTGGCCATTATTCTACATGTTTTTCGACATGTATAAACTGGCTCAATTCTCAGCCCAACCCAAGAGGCAGGGCACCTATGTTACAGGTTATCCCCATTTTACAGATAAGGAAATGGAGGCACAGAGAGTTTCAGTAATTTCCTCAGAGTCCTGCCATTATATCTGTCTACCAAGGGTAGACTGGCCCTGAGTCTGATGTTCATACTTTTCACCTCTCTGTTTTTCCCCACCATGCCCTTGTGGTGATGGTTATTCTTCTTGTTATTGCCTGACTGTCATTTCCTTGTTTTTTACTAGACTGTAGAAGCTCCTAGATCAGGGGTTAACAGATATTTTGTGTAGAGGGCCACAAGTAATTATTTAGGCTCTAGGGGCCATAGAGTCTCAGTGACCCTTACTCGGCTCTGTCACATAGAATGAAAACAACCATCGACCTAATCCAAATGGATGAGTGTGGCTGCGTTCCAAGAATGCTCTACTTATGGATCCTGAAATTTGAATTTCATGTAGTTTTTATGTGTCATGAAATATTATTGTTTTTTTCTAACCATTTGAAAATATAAAAAATGTTCTTGGCTCCTGGTCCATACAAAAACAGGCAGTAGGCTCAGTTTGGCCTGGGGACTACAGTTGGTGACTCATACCTTAGGACACAGGAACCTAAAGAGCTATGTATTTATTTTAATTTGTGCCTTCCCAGGTCCTCTCTTGGTCCTGGCACTTGGTCTCCATCCATAAGGGCTGATTGAATGACTGCCTGGTAGGCTCTGTCAGGCATGCTGGATGACTCGGAAATACTGCTGATTTTTAGAGAATCAGTAAAAATTTCCCTCTTCAAAGCAGGAGGTGGAAATCCAATCCTTGTCACAATGGCTGAGAAGAGGGCAGGCACTTCCCTCCTGTGAGTCTTCACGGATATTTGCGGGACAGCGTAGAAGATTTTTTTTATGTAAAGAGTAGAGATTTATTCTTCACAAATAGACCTACAAATAGAATGTGATTCATAATGAGAAACAGATTTCCCCCCTCAAGATAAATGGAATGTCTCCACCTCCCAAACTGAGAAGAGAATTGTTTCCTCTTTACAAAGGAAACAAATTGGATTCTCTAAGGAATAATCAGAGAAGTTTTCAAATTGTCATAATGAGCAAGATATGTTTTCATGAAGGATGAGGGAGGCTTGCCTTCCTTGAGTCTGGACATGAAGGACTGGCTGGAGAGCCACACGGGCCCTTCTCCCTCCCTGTCTGATCCGTGTCCCTTGGCATTTGATCAGTGCCAGATGGCGGAGAGTGGCTCCTGCCCGAACGGGGTTGGTGGGCCCGCCGCAGCCCTGCTGTCTTACTGTGAAGACGTTCTCCTCCTTCCCGGCTCTTCTTCATTCTGCTGAAGGAGGTCCCCAGTGCTCACCATGCTTCCTGACAGCTGCAGCCCATTTGGGTCTGTGGGCGAGGGCGCTGCAGATGAGAGACTTGCCTTGGCAGAGGCACGTTACATGGAGTGAGCCTGGCGGGTGCAGGGGAGCTGCCTGGTGGATCAGTTGTTTGGGCTGGATCTCTGGACAGCTGGGGCATGAGGCTGAAGCCTCTCAGGGAAGGTGGAGAGCCAGGAGGGCCTGAGGCACCCAGTGCTGTGACCTTGGACAGAAGTCAGTGTGAGCTGTGTTTGGGCAAGTGGTGCTGTGCATGGAGACAGGAATTGGTCCAAAAGTCAAAGTGGTTGTGGGTGGGGGAGACTGCATTTTCTTGACGCAAAATCTTTGACTCCCTAGTCTTCTGCTGGGTGCTGGGTGCAGAAGACATGGAGAGCACCCCAGTCAGGCTTTGTCCTTGTTGCTCACAGGCTAATAAAAAGGAGACAAACTGGTACTTTCAGTTGCTTAAAGCAGAGGCACAAAGAACAGGAGCCCAGCCCACCCGGTACAGCCTTTTAGAATCAGTTCCTCCGTGGGAAATACCCAGAAGATGTGTGAACTGGGGCAAATTACTGAACCTCTCCAGACCTCAGTTTCCCATTAAATGGCAATAATAATAGTATCTACCTCCTAGGATTGCTGTGAAGATTCAGAGGAGATGAGTATTGCCTGATCTATCACGAGAGCTCAGTGTGTGGCCAACTACTATTAGTCATAATTTTTGTAGTTTTCCAGCAATACTGATTTCCTATATTTATATAACTTTTTAAAGTTTATAAATTCCTTTCTCTTACGTTTCTTATTTCATTATCGCAAAAGTCCTCTGAGGGTCAGCAAGGCCTGTTGAGCCATTTTGCAGATGAGAAGACTGATTTGACACAATCAGTGAGTTATAAGGCTGATACTCGAGTCCTGATGCTACAGCTCCTATCTGGTTCCCCTCGACTCTGTGCTGTTCTGTCTTCTCACAAGGGCACAAGGCTGCGTCAGTCCTGTGGATGACGCCTGGATATGTGGCAACCATTCTCTGCTCTGAAGGAGTTTACAGTGTAGTCAGAATAGGGAGCGTCTTGGCCTAGAAAGTGGGAAGACTGCTGGCAAGTGAAAACCACTTTTGCTTTCTCCAGCAAGAGAAGCAGGCTAGCAATTGACCAGCCGGGAATCTTACAGGGCGCCATCAGATGACACCCAAAATTTCCTTGTGCTGGACCTGCACAGACCTGTCTTTGATTTCCTGCATGTCACTCGACAGATTCCCTCTATGTGTGAAGCGAGCAACAAGGCCAGCTTTCTGGTGGATGGTGTTCGCTCCGAATTGCATCACATCCCCTCCCTCTCTGCCACTCCTCCTTCGCAACAGACCTTAACATTATTCTCTGATTACTTCGAATCATCCTTCCCAAATGTGCATCAAATTAAAGAGTTATTAGGGCATGGCAGGACATGTTTATGGGGAAGAATTTCCTTTAAAGTCACAGCTCAGCCTGAACTTACTTTATTAGTGTTTATACAAAGGATGCAGTTGTTTCCAGTGCGAGCCATGTTTATATTGCTGCAGCTATCATTGCCTTCCTTGGGCTGCTCCTTCCTGTTCTCTTAATGTGATCACTGCACCTACTTTACAAGTGAGTGGTGTGCGTGCTCTGTGGCCGGCTGGGCTTGGAGGTTTGTGCGTTCAGAGGCTTACCCACGACATGTCCTGCAAATAGCCACGGATTAGAAATGGCCTCCAGCCCATGGGAGTGGAAAGAGGGGAATCCCCAAGAGCAAAGATGTGGAAGACAACTGGGCCCCCTTGTGAGTATTTCCTTTGTCACTGCTTCTCTCATGGAAATTCTGTGACCTACCTATTGGTATTCGTTAGCTGAGGACAGTCCCAATTCCTGCCTGTTTTCTTGGTGTAATAATTAGGGATGTCCTCTGACTCACAAAAATATTGAAGTTTGGATTGTAAATTACACGGTCTTTCTAGTTCCGATGCCCAGATTTGCTGTTATAAAGAAAACACTGACAGTGACCTCAGATCTCAACCTGTCCTTAATGAAAAGCGAGTCTAACTTGATTAAAATGATTTGATACAGAGCTCACATTCAGATCATTCAGTCATTCAGCAGATATTTATTTGTGCCTTTTACGTGCCAGGCATTGTGTTGAATTCTGGGGATTCAGACACAAACAAGATATGACCCTAGGTCCTAAGAAGTTGGATTTTATGAATTTGACTAAAATTTGGAGTATGTTACTAATGTTATCTGACCAGACAATTTCAATTTGTCTTTCACTCTTTAGGACTCTGTATTTGTTTTTGACCTATAAATTTCAGGCGCTGATAGCTAACAGCCTGGTTGTAAATGCTCATTCAGTACTTCACAGCTTGTGACCACAGACACAAACATGCGCCTTAATCTCCTTGTGCCTCCATTTGTCCATTCGTAACATGGGGCAGCTGATAGCATTGACCTCATAAACTGGGTATGAGGATTAAAGGAGGCTCTGAATGGAAGCACTTAGCATAGCTTGACCCGTGGTAGACAGTCCATATGGGCTCTCGCATAGTAATTACTGATTCAGCAGAACTTTACTTAGACCTAACATAGCATTCGCACCTCTATTGACTGGAGTTAGGTGGCCTTATTTAAAAAAAAAAAAATCTTGTTTAAGGTAATATGTGTTAATGGAGCCTAAAAGGCAGTAAGAATTATAGATTGACCTAGGCAGTCAGCCAGTTCATTTTCCTCCACTTAGAAAGAGAGTATGAGAAACATCATGGATGCCTAACTTCTGGGCCAGCCTTTGCTGCCATGGTGCATTGCCAGGTATCTCTGCCAGCACAGATGAGGCTGGGCTGTAGGAACAATAATGTATCGGTAGCAAAACGATAAAATTGTATTTCTTCTTCTTCCTAATGTCAAAGTTCAGTGCACTTGGTCCAGGCAATGGGGTGGCTTAAACTCCACACTGTCACTTAGGAATCCAGCTCCTTCCAACTCCAGGAACCACCGTTTTTGATCCATAATCTCTATGTGCCAGGAAGACAAAAAATGGAAGGCAGCGTAATGCTGCGTGGAATGTTTTATCACCTTGTCTGGAAACGGCATCTATTACTTCCATCCATATTCTTTTCATCAGAAATTGGTCACATGGTCCTACTTAGATGCAAAGAGTGTGGGAAATTTAATCTTGCTGTTTGCCTCGGAGGAAAATGAAACAGTTTAGTGAACATGTAGCATTGTGCGTGTCATACCATGTTCCCTGTGCTTCTTGCCACTTTTCTGAAGGCTGCCTCCAGTCTCTTCTGGGGGTGTCTGTTCTCTGACTCACGTTATTCGAGGAGCCATTCAGTCAGGTGCTATCTAGGCAGCATGGGGATGGGTTCTGAGAAGGGCCTTCTGTGGAGGCTTGGAAGGGTTTAAGATGCTGGGCGTGAGACGGGGGATGTAGAGGCTAAAACTTTGAATGATGGTCATTACCTAGACCTCATTGCTCAGAAAGAAGTGTGTTGCTTGACGTCATCATGAGAAGACTTTAGGGAGGGTTGAGTATCTTTTTTTTTTTTTTTCTGGAACTGGAGGATAGGGTGTCTTGGGTGCACCGTAAGGCAGAGCCTTCTCTGCATAATGTGCCCAGGGAGGGAGCTCAGGAGGGGAAGGCTGGGATGAGACCAGGTGCCCCTCCACTGTTAACAAGGCCCTGAGGTCCTGCCGACACCTTCTCCTTCTTACCTGTGCTCATCTTTTGCCTGGATAATTGTCAACAAATGGATGGTATCGGTTACTCCTTGAGTACTTACTATATGACCAAGTCAAGGATAGAATCACTGTGTATGCATCATCTCATTTAATCCTCAAAGCATCTTAGGGGGTAGGAACTATTGCTATGCCCATTTTAAAGGTAAGGAAACAGAAGCTTAGAGACAAGCTAAATAACTTAGCTAAAATCACACCATAGTCTGTTAAGATCAGAGCCCAAGCTATGATTCCAAGGCCTACCTTCTTAAGCATTGTGTTCTGTAGAGGAGATTGCAAACCCAAATGCCTGTGAGAACTAAGCAGGTAACCTGAGTTGGGAAACCGATCAGGTGGACTGGTAAATTATAGAGCACATGCCTCCCCAAAGTATGCAGTTGTCGCTTAGCAGCAGCTTACGGTGGCCATGAAGGCCCAGAATTATCCGATTGTCCGATGTTTGGAGACAGGCTAGAATTCCAGATTTGTATATGAAATGCTCCAAATTTGGCAATTAATTTGCACATGCAGAAATCAAGGGGGAGAACTAGACTAAACACGTCTGCAGGCCAGAATTTGCCAGGGGGCTACCAGTTTGCAAGTTCTACTCTGCTGCCCTCAGCAAAGAGCTTGTTGTGTCCCACGCATACCCTTTATCGCTGGAGAATGAAGCTGAACAGAGTAAGACGGGCAGAGAGCTCTCCGGCTGCTAGGGAAGAAAAAAATAGAGACCCCCGCCCACCTCTCCTCTTTGCAGAGTCTTCACCACGACCACAGCCAAACATCCGGGTTGCCCCCGTCTGGCCTGTTCTTTTCCCTGCAGGTAGTTGTCTGCACAGAGCTGGCTGCAAGCTTTTGCAGGTGTAAAATTATATATGCGAGAGTATTGCCAAACCAAAAATGTAGCCCAGGGAGGCTTAGTTCCCAAACAACTGTGGTAGTGTGAAGCCAGTTTTTAAAATCAAATTCAGTCATTTCTTTCCCGAATTCATGTATATGTTTTTAAACTTGATGTAGTTATGTAACTGATGAGAATAAAGTGCAAAAATCAGAGAATCCTTGAATAATGCCTCCCAGTGGGGGAGTGTGCAGCGCTAAAGCATGAGAGCTCTCTGAGAGTGATCCCCAGGGAAACCCAGATGCCGGTGAGCTGGTGGGCTAGAAATTAGATGGTTCTCAAACACGTGCTGTTTTCCATCTTCCATCAGTGTTGGTGGCTGGATACATTAGATCCTTGGGGCTAGAGAGAGGCAACAAAGACAAAATGATACCCTTCAGGGCAAGATGATGTAAGCAGCTCCTGAGAACAGCCCCAGAGCTCAGCCAAAATCATCTTCTTCAGCCAGATAACCCAATTTCCAGAAGTTTCAATGACTTGACTCTCCTTGGTCATTCTAGCTATGGGGAGAGTCTTTAGGTCAGCTGTACTACCTTTTTGTCAACACTTTTTATGGGTTAAGAAACATGTGAATAATATTTGTCCCAGAAAACATTGGAAATATTGACAAGAAAATTATGAAAAAAATTTAAACCCCTTTACTTCACTATTTCTACTAGGGGAAGACTAGGGGAGTATCCATTTTTGCAAGTGTCTCTAAGGGACCTTACTTCATGCAGGGTGTCCGGGAGGAAGTGTGGGGAGTGTACTCTTTGGAGAGACGAGTCAGACATTCAGGAAACAGGCAGCAGCACACGAGGTGGAAAGAAATGTGATGAAAGACCAAAATGAGTTGTGCAGCAGCTAAATGATCCGAAAGTTCAGAAGTTCAGAGAAGGCAGAAAGCAGCGTGGGATGGACCTGCTGGGGAAGGCTGCAGGGGGCGCACCAGAGCTGGACGAAGCCTAACAAGTGAGTCCTGTTTCCCAGTACTGCTGTAACAAATATTACAAAAACTAGGGGTCATAAGACAGTAGACATTTATTCTTTCCCATGTGTGGCGTCTAGAAATCTGAAATACAGGTGTTTGCAGGGCCATGTTCTCTCTCAAATCTGTGCAGGGAGAATCCTTCCTTCCGTGCTTCTTTCTAGCTTCGGGTGGTGGCCAGCAATCTTGAGTGTTATTGACTTTCAACTGCATTGCTGTCATGTCTGCATCTGTTGTCACCAGGAATTGTCCCTGTGTGTCTCTGCCTGCTCTTACAAGGATGCCATGATACAGGATTGGGGCTCACTCCAATGACTTCATTTAAACCTGTTTACATCTGCAAAGACCCTATGTCCAAATAAGGTTGCATTCATATTAGCAGCAGTTAGGACTTCCACATACCTTTTGGGTCACACAGTTCAACCTATCACCTGGCAGTAGGATTTGGTTGGAGTGAGGACCCTGAGGGCTTCCAA
Source organism: Hystrix cristata (assembly GCA_004026905.1). Taxonomy (NCBI): domain Eukaryota; kingdom Metazoa; phylum Chordata; class Mammalia; order Rodentia; family Hystricidae; genus Hystrix; species Hystrix cristata. Next base: position 41,373 of record PVJO010015363.1, read on the forward strand.
GGCTGGCAAATGGCAGGAATGTGTGTGTTAGGCTGCCTAGCAAAGTTCTTGGATCTGATAGGTGCTCAGTAATGTCTGTGGCTTTAAAGAGGTGAGAATTAAATGAGGCAAGCTGAGCCCAGTGGTAAGACCCAGCTGGCTGCCGTGCCCTTGAGCTTTGGAGTGAAGCTGGTATTTGAGGGGAAGTAATCCAGTTGCAGGGATGGGATTTATGTCAGGAAAGAGGCTGAAGGCTGGTAAATCAGTCACTTCCATATTGCTCCCTTCTGGGGTTCTGATTGCTGAAAACATGGTGTCCGCCCCATGTGTGCTCCATGGTGGATGTCACCTGCTTCTGTGGACCTATCTGGAGTCTCTGCTGCAGTCACCTGGGCTTCCTTGTTTTTTGCTTAGATTGTCTAAATGTCTTCTCCCTTCAAGGCTTTTTGTTTCTGTTTCTGGAATCTTCTCCTTTCTTCTGCTTCTTCCCTCAGCTGGCTCCTTTCCTTTTGGTCTCAGACCCAATATTCCTCTTAAAAGAGGTCCTGATTGCCAAGACAAGACAGGGCCTTTGCTTCCTCTTACTCTATCCCATTCTCTTTTTTTCACCATGAAACTATTTCTTTGTTATTTTCTTATTGTAATCTGTAGTCTTGTTATTCATTTATGGCTGCCTGTTTCCCACCATATTCGTTTTCTCTTGCTGTCTAACAGTCTTGCCACAAACTTGGAAATGTAATTGAATGTACACATCTCTTGTCTTCCAGTTGTCTAGGCCTCTCTCTCAAGGACTCACATGGCAGTTGGTTGAAGGTGAGGTCTCATCCCAAGGCTTGACTGGGGAAGGGTCCATGCCCTAGTTCTCAAGGTTGTTGGTAGAATTTGGTCCCTCGTAGCCTGTTGGGTGGAAGTCTTCTGGTTCTCACTGGTCATCCTCAGCTCCTGCCTGGTTGTTGGCCGAGGCTGCCCTGGGTTCCTTCCCTGTAGGCCTCCCTCACATGGCCACTTGCTTCATTACAGCTAGCAGGGAAACAAGTCCCCTGGCAGGGCAAGCATTACAATCCCATGGAACAAGTCTCAAAGGGAATGTCCCATCACCTTTGCTGTATTGTATTCGTGAGGAGCAAGTCTCTAGGCCCTGGCCACACTCAAGAAGAGGGGAAGGTGGTGACCTTAGCAACCACCTTAGAATCTGTCTGCCAAGCCTGCCAGCTAGTAAAAGTTTTTTAAAGGAACTTTTTTGTTGTTCAGCATTTTTATCCTTAGTCACAAGCATAATGCCAGGTCCAGAGTGAGTGTTTACTAAGTTTGTTGCAGGAAGGAAAGAAGGATGAAAGGAAGAAATAAAGGAAAAGAAGGAATGAAGAGAGGAAGAGGAAGAAGAAGGAAGGTAGAAGGAAAGAGAAACCTCTTTTTCCTTGCAATGTGTTTTAACAGAAACCCCACCCCTATCTGCTTGCATTTACCCTAAGGGAGTGCCTCTGGGCCATTTCTTTCACCTGGACTCCTTTTTCCCTCTCACATATTCCCATGCTAACCTGGCTATGCCCAGGTCATTTTTGAGGTCTCAATTAAAATACTAAAGTGTCACCTTTTTCTGGACGCTTCCCCTGCCCTACAATCCCATATCCCTGTATCATATCCTCTTACAAGCTTTTGTTTATGCCTTTGGCATAGTGTAGAGTAGGAGTCTATAAACTGTACCCCTTTGTCCAAATCCAGCCTCTTTTATCCTCTTTGTGTTGATAAGGTTTTACTGGCACACAGTCATGTCACTTTTGTATAGTCTTGTGGCTACTCTCACACGTGGAGTTGAATAGTGTGAGGTAACTAGAGCAGAGTTGAACAGTTGCAATAGAAGATGTGGCTGGCAACATCCAAATTATTTATTACCTGGCCATTTTTGGGAAAAGATAGCCCATCTGTAATGTAGCGTGTTTACTGCAGTCTATGGCAACTGGTCCTTTATTTATTTCTTCCTCACTAAACTCTGGGTTCCTTAAGGGCAGGAAGGATGGCCACTTTGTTTCCAGCTGTATCCTAAAAGTATGGCAGCCCTTGGAACTTAATGGTCAAGACCTATCTGTTGAATGAATGAAGATTAGTAAGGAACAGAAAACAGGTGGAAAACTCAAATTACCATTGTTTGAGGAGGGTTGCTTTTTACATGGAGACTCTTTCAAGATGTGTGGATGTGCTTCGGGAAGCCACAAGGGGTGCTGTAGCACCCAGGACTAGAAGCCCCTGGGCAGTTTCCACCTCTAAGCCAGAACTGACGAGAGGAAGTGAAAGGTTCTGAAGCCCACGCAGAGTCCTGAAGAGGAGCTGTGACATTTGGTGGCAACACCAGCTAACTTGGTGAGCTCTCAGGGAGGAAGCCAGGAGAATGGACTCCTTGTCCGCAGTCTGTACCTCCTTCCCATCTTCTGCCCGTGTCACAGGGAGATGGAAGGACACAGGGGCCAGCTCTGGGACTCGGGTTCATTCATATCAGCCTCCCCGGGGGAAAAGACAGAGAGCGGTAAACTGCAACGGAGGCCCACATCGTCTGGCCAGTTAGTTTGGGTTTGATTGGCAATCGGGGCCACAGGACGTCTCCCTTCCCTGAGCAGGAGTCTCCAGTCATGTTCCAGGATCTTAAATGTAAATGCATTCCCACAGCACCCCACGCCTTGTTCAGGAGCTTCCTGCCTTGTCCTCAGTGTCCTCGTTTCTTCGTACTGCTCACCATCACTGTCGCGCTGCCTCCACAGGGCCCTCCCTTCCAGAGGTCGTTTCTCTGAGTCCCTGCTCTTAATGCCCAGTGTGCCTCTTATTGTCCACTCTTCATGGCATTTAGATCGCACCTTAGATTGCTTTCTACTAGCTCTTTGAGGGGAAGGACCAAGATACATTCTTTTAATTTTTAAATCAACTTGATTATGGCTTCCAAAGTAGGAGAATTATAGATCTTAAATTTGACAGGGTTTTATAGGTCATGTGGTCCGACCTCCTGCTCATCTCAGGTACCTCCTAATCTCTGCTCACACACCCATGTAATATGGAACTGCTGTGTTGTGTGGCAGCCCATAGAGGTTCATTTTCTCTTACAACCCTTCTTCCCTGCCCGTCAGAAGGCAGCTCTCTGTATGTACTTGTTCGGAGGGCAGGTAGTCTTAAACATCTGCTTTGAACCAGTGTTGTATTATCTAATGATGTACTGATGCTCCTTACCTATGATAGGGTTACATCCGAATAGTCTCATTGTGAATCGAAAAAATGTCCGAAATTGAAAATGAATTTATTACACTAACCTATAGCTTAGCCCAGCCCGCTTTAAACATGCTCCGAGCACTTACATTAGCCCGCAGATGGGCATCATCATCTAACACAAAGCCTATTTTGTAACAAAGTTTCAAATTCCTGATGTCGCTTACTGAAAAGCAGAATGACCATCTGAGTACTTTTCTGTACCGTCACAGTTAGAAGATCCTAAATTAAACCGTCACAAGCTGCGACCATCTGTATGTTTCGCCACCACAGATAAGCACCTCTCCTGAAGCAGTTTCGGCCGACACAGTTGAATCCCCTTCCTACCGGTTGCTGGTTGTGGGTAAAAAATGCACCGCTCTGAATGCCGTTCAGAAAGTACTTCCTCTCACACTTTCTCTCTTGAGCCTCAGGGTGATCCTGTCCAGCTGATAGTTGTGGTCATATTTTACAGAAGTCCTAACAACAATAATAACATCTGGGGCTCAGTAAAGCCACATCCTTCCCAAGGCCACACAGCTAAGAAGTGCAGAAGTTGGGATTCAAATTCACATCTTCTGGGTTTTCCACTGAAGTCCTTTTCTTTGAACTATGCTGTTTTGGCAGGGGTGGCTTTTTACTCTTCCCTCTTCCCACACGTCCTCCGGCCCAAAGAAAGTTCTGCA
>PVJO010015364.1:0-45106 GCA_004026905.1 Hystrix cristata
TTTTTTTTTTTTTTGTAAACTTCTATTTTCTATAAATTACCTAGTCTGTGGTATACAGTTATGGCAACAGAAAATGAACTACAATTCTACTTCATACAACTGTTGAGTTCTTAACAAAGAAAAGTAAGCTATATGTTTGAAATATTTCATAATTTAAAAAAATTTTTGCTGGGCATGGTAGCACATGCCTATAATCCCAGCACTCAGGAAGCTGAGGCAGGAGGATCACTACAAGTTCAAGGACAGCCTGGGCTACACAGTGAGTTCAAGGCCAGCCTGGACTACATAGCGAGACCTTGTCTCAAAAAAACAAAAGAAAAAATATTGTGTGTGTGGTATTGGAGATTGAAACCAGGACCTTGGCATTGAGCTACAGTCCCAGTCTTTCTAATTTATATGTTTCTTTTGCTTTTTGTTTTTTTGAGACAGGGTCTTGTTATGTAGTTCAGGCTGGCCTCGAACTTATGGCAGTCCTCCTGCCTTAGCCTCCTGTGTGCTGGGATTATAGGTATGTGTCACCACGCTTAGCTTTATTTTGAGACAGGATCTCACTAAAGTCACTAAATTGCCCAGGCTGGGTTTAAATTTGTAATACTCCTGACTCAGCCTCCCACAGTGCTGGGATTACAGGCATTCATCACCACGGCCACTCTAAAAAACCACTCTTTTAAAACAAGAAAATAAGTCCATTAGAAGTAAGAAATACTTTCAACATACCTCCCTCAAACTCTCTTCACAAATAGTGTGTCCAAGAAACTGGGATTCCATTTGACTATTACGGTACACTAGAAGTAAAGCAAATTCATGTGATAAGTCAAAATTAAATTGTAAACGTAATTTTCGTTATCTTTCAGGTTTATGCATTGTTCATGATCTTGAATCTACCCACTGGGATGATTCTGGGAAGAAAATCATTTAGCAAGGCAAAATATATCACAGTTTTAAGGCTCCATTCAATGCTTCCTTACTAATTATAAGACTCTGAAGTAAGTAACTGTATTCCTTTGTAGTATATCACTTCTCAGTTTATTAAATAAGAATTAAAATAAACTACTATTTTACTTCTTAACTCTTTATAACCTTGAAAAGGTTTAAATTACGTTCAAATATTTCCTAAGATGAAATACATGTATAATTAGCGAAGAATGCAGACTAAAAAAAAAAAAAAGAATGCAGATGATAGCTGTTATTGGAGCCATCATGAAGATCTTACTGCTGAAGTCCAGAGAGGTCCCATCAGCCTTGATTGAATCCAGAGAGCTGCTGCAACTAGATGGGGTCCTGCTCAGGCTTTTTATCAATACACTGTTAGCATTTTTATCTATCTCCCCTTCAGCATGATGATCAAAAATCTGAAATTATCAATTAAGAAACATCATCAGAATCGTTACGATATAGTAATAGTTAAATAACTAAACATTTGTTGAACACTAACAAATATACTACTTCTAACATAAAATTTACCTGTAATTTACATGAAATACCTTTGTAAAGAATTAAAATATCAAGGAGTTGGGGATTTATCTCAGTGGTAGAGCGCTTGCCTGGCAAGCACAAGGCCCTGAGTTTGATCCCCGGCACACATACACACGAAAAGTAATTTTATTGAAGACATATAGTTTTAGCCAGGCGTGGTGGCACACACCTGTCATCCCAGCACATGAAAGGCTGAGGCAAGAAGACTGTAATGAGTTCAGCCTGGGTTACATAGTGAGCTCAAGGCCAGCCTGGAATATACAGTAAAACTCTGTCTCAAAACACCAAAAAAATAAATGCATACACACACAAGTAAAAATATATAATTTTATCCATTAAATTGTACAAGCAAACTGTTTCTCAGCTGTATCTAAGTTATAGCCAGGTCCCGCAAGATACCAAATTTTGACTTACCCAATTATTTAACTACTAGCCACCAATCCTGAGCTACTTCATTGTAGAACATCAGACTACAATGTTGAGTATACATGGTGGCCCTGGTTGGAGTACAGAAATGAAACTTATTTCTGAGCTTTAGTACTCTCCTCTCCAACTGACCAGGACTCTTTTGGCTGAAATCAAATAATGATGTAGCCCTGCTTTTTACCATTTTAATTATTTGACTTTACAGCTTTAAATATAACCTTCATCTATGTACTTACCTTTTTGTGGTGCTGGGGATTGAACCCAGCACCCCACTGAACTACATCCTTAGCTCTTTACATGTTTTTTAAATATATTTTTCTAAAAGTTAGAATGTAAGCTCCATGAAAGATTTTGTTGTTGGTATAGTCCCACCAATGCAATCCCATCTAAAATAGTGCCTAGGACATGACAGATACTCAATAAATATTTATTGAACAAGATAATACTAATGTCCATAAATCTAGTCAGTTTAATTACATTACTATTACAGGTGCTAGTTTTTAAAAGCTTTATGACTACTTTCTCGTGACCTTGTCTATTTTTGGTTTTTCTTGGGGGGGGCAGTTTGAGACAGGGTCTTACTATGGTGGCCTTCATGATTCTCCTGCGTCAACTGCTGAGATTACAGGTGTGGGTTACCATGCTTGATGACCTCAGTTTAAGGGGCCACTGAAATCATTCTATGTTTATTTATGTGGTTCTTAACAGAATTTAAACCTTTTACATATTCTATGAATCTTTATTTCCCCACCTATAAAAAAGTTGGTTTGAGTGACGTTTCACTCTATGAAGTTACCCAAACCAATGCCTCTCAATTTAAAAAACGAAAAATAAAAATTAAAAGAAATCTATCTTCTTTCAATAAATAAAATAATCTTACTTCACTTTAAGATACTGGGCTTGACCTAGGCATTCTCCTACAGACTAAGAAATAAACTCTTAGTTTTTATATATCTTCATTAGCCAAGAAAACTTGGTCAAGCTTTTTTCTTTACAGGGATTGAACCCCATGGCCTTTGCACTAAACTACATCCCCAGTTCTACTTATTTTTTAACTGAATGCAGGGTCTCACTAGGTTGTTCAGGCTGGCCTAGAACAGTGACAGCAAACCTTTTAGAGCTTTCAATGATACAAACAGCTTACTGTGGCATGCGTGCCACGGGTTCACCACCACTGGCCTAGAATGTGCAATCCTCCTGCCTCAGCCTCTCAAGTGCTGGTATTACAGGTGTGTGCCACCACACTCAGCTAAGCTTTTCTTTGCAGTTTACATACTAGAAAAGCTTTCTAGTGCTTGCTTTGGAAGCACATATCTTACTAAAATTGGAACAATACAGAGATTAGTATGGTCCCTATGCAAGAATGACATGCAAATTCATGAAACAACATTCCATGTTACAAAAAGCTTTCAAACTGGTGATCTAGTTCAGTGGTACCCCCTCCAAAAAAAAACCTTTCCACTCCCCAAATATTTCTAACACTGAAGATGATGTTTCAAACTACATATATTTCCAAGAGATTCTCATATACAAAGCAACAGTGACAACTCACCAGAGGCAACAGAAGTAGAGAACTATACAATTTCAACATTTTTTTGTTTTCTTTGCAGTACTAAGGAATGAAGCCAAGGCCTCTGAACTGAGCTACTTCCCCAGCTCTTATTTTTTTTTTGAGACAGGATTTTGCTAAGTTATTAAACTGCCCAGGCTGAGCTGGAACATCTAGTTCTCTGCCTCAGCCCCCAAGACTGCTAAGATTATAGGTGTGCAACACTACATCTTACTTTTTTGGTATTTTTGGCAGTACTGGGGATTGAATCTAAAGAATGCTGAGCTGCCTCTGCAGCCCTTATTCAATTTTGAGTCAGGGTCTCACTAAATTGTCCAGACTGGCCTCAAACTCTTGATCCTTTTGCTTTAGCCTGCTGAATAGCTTAGGATTATAGGTCCTTGCCATTACACCTGGCTAACACTGGTTAATTTTTGTAATACTTTCTTTTTTTTTGTGGCTATTTGTCATTATAAGTTAGTTTAAAGTCCAGCTGTAGTAAACTATTTCCTGAAGACTGTACATAGGAATATGTACAGTCTATAGCCTTATATGTGGAATTAATTTCTACACACTTAAGACTAAAATTGAAGGATATCAACAAGTTAAAAAAAATAAAAAGTCAAGAACATTCCTTGGTTCAAGACAGAGCTCACCTCCTGATGTTGTGTAGCATCACTAAGCTCAATCTCACATTTTCTAATTTTTTTCTCATTCTCAACATCTTCCTCTTCTTGTACCCAGGTTCTTTTTTGGGTATTGCTGGTTTCTTCCATTTTGTCTTTAGATGGTGCAATCTCTTTTTGATACATCTCAATCAAGGCCTTTCCCTCAATTTCTATGCTAATTGAGTCTGAGGAATTAATCTCACCAGAATACATGGGAAGATTTTCCTCATTTATATATTGAGATGGACTTAAATTCAGTTTCGCTGCAACAGATCCAATTCCTGCATCTTTGCTGGAGACTGGTTGAGTTTCTGAGTGATTTAAAGCAGTTGTATCTGCTGGAATTGGCTCTAGGTCATCAATACCAGTGACACTACAATTTCTCTTGTTTGGCAATCTGGGCAAAAAGATTCCCAAAGAACATCTCCTTGTTTTATCTTTAACAATAGTCTTTAATGGTACAGTAGTTTCACCTCCATTATGAAAATTTTTATTTTCTTCAACTATGTTACATTTAGTAGCACTGGAGGATATGTTAATATTATCTATTTCTATAGATTGCACTATAGTCATATTATTGACTGCCTTGTTTTCTAATTTGAGAAATTCTTCTGAAGAAGGTAGTATATGAGCAGTTTGAAAATCTAAAAACTCTCCAGTTTTTCCAGTCAAATTATCCAGGCTTGGCTTGACACTACTAAAACATGGAACATTAGATGCAAGTATAGGACCTGTTTCTCTAGCATTGGCATGGGTTTGAACGACTTGTGTAGTCAAGTCTGTGTTACTATGGCTATCAATGACTGTATTACATTTAGGTGGTTGAATATTTTCCTTCAGTTCTTTATAGACTACAGCAAATTCTTTCTCATTATCGAGCATTTTGGATTTGTCTGCATATGTGGGTGCAGAGCAATTTTCTGTAATAACATACAAACTTTTGTTTTCAGCATTAGACAGTTTTGATTCATCTTCACTGACAATATTCTGTCCTTTTTGGGTTAATGGAGGTTGCTGGTTTGAGACATGAGGCTGAGAAGTAACAAAAATATTATCAACAAAGGCCTCCATTTGATCCTTTGGAAGCTTAAAAGAGACATGCTTTGAATTAAATTTAGTCATCTCCCCTACATTTTGATTATGTACTAAAGTTTGATTAGCTAATAGATTTTGAGGCTCTTTTAGCAAATCTTTATCTTCGAGCAATGTTATAGCACAGTCTATCTGTCCTTTGGAATTAGCTGGAATCACTTCTTCCTTCTCTAATAAAGGACAAGGAGCAGAGAGAGGCAGCCTCTCCGATTTCAAATAATAGGCACTGGCTAAATTGTCTCCAAAAGCAAGATCGCTTTGCAGTAGGCACTTACTGGCTTTCTTATCTTTATCACATAAGGACATGACATCATTTTCCAAATTATCAAAAGAAATAACATCTGGTAAACAAGAATGATTATCACTGGATCCACAAATGGCAGCTACATGACTACCTGTAAAATTCACAGTTTTTCTATCTGTACTATTTAAATGACAACGTTCAATTCTGGCTTTTTCCAATGTACAGGCCTGGTCTACAGTTTTTTCCATGACCTTTTCATTTGTAGCAGCTTCATGGAATTTAATGATTCCCATTTCACTTTGATGCCCAGAGAATGTATTAGTAGGAATAAGAGGTATCACATGATCCTTTTGCTCGGGGTGAGGAACAATTTTGTTTTCTACAGCCAGTACTTGGTTGCTAGTGATTTCTTTTACACAGCTATCATCCTTAGGAAAATAAACACTCAAGTTTTTTTCTCTTGCTATTCCAAATTTAGGATACTCTTTAAGTATTTTCTCTGTGGCTTGATAGTCAATGAAAACAGTATGGGACTTAGTGACTTCCAAATCATTATCATCTACAAACATTACAGTTTTGTCCATAGGCCTATTAGGTACTTCATCTGGTGACACATTTTCACATGCTGAGGCAATCGCATGACTTCTAGTGATCTCCATGTCATCCTGCCCACAGGCATACAAAATAGTTCCAGAGATTCCTGTCAAAGGTACTGAACTGAAATTCTCCCTCTCTTCATGAGCATTTTCGCTCTTTATTTCCACCATACAACTCTGGGTGATAGCTATGTCATTTTTATCGTTCTCTGAAAATGCAATAGCCTTGTCATTTTTGAGCCTAAGGCTTTTTCTTCTCTGACTTTTGCCTGATAGAGGTTCATCCATAGATGTAGGCTTTTGTATACCCTCGAAAATTTTCCAAGTGGTTAATTTAGACATGTCCATGTTCTCATTGGATATAAATGCAATAGCTTTCTCTGTAGGACCTCTGCTAGACCATTTCTCAAGCACTGTTACCTGTCTGTCTTTAGGTGCTGGGTAGTCATTTTCAGAAAAGAAAACATTCTCCTCAGCAGATGTCACTTTTGATTTTTGTAGGCTTTTCCTTCTGAATTGTTCAAAGTTAGATCTATCTGGAAGTACAGTTCTCTCCTCTGCTTGGTAGTCAATGAAAACAGTGTGGGACTTGGTCATTTCTAATTCATCAGGATTATTTATAAACATTACAGTCTTGTCCGTAGGCCTAGAGGTTATTTCATCTGGTGAGACTGGTTTACATTCTAAAGCAGTTGTGTGACTTCTAGTGAGCTCCATATCATCCTGCCAACACACATACAAAACACTTTCAGAAGTTCCTGCCAAAGGTACCAAATGAGAGTCAGGTTTATCTAATAAAGGTTTATGGTTTATTTCCACTGTGTAACTCTTGGTGATATCCATATCATTCTCATCACCCTCTGAAAATACAACAGTCTTACCAATTTTTAGCGGACCAATACTTTTCCTTCCACAATTTTCGACATTTTGTTTCCCTTTTAGATAACCAGGTTTCTGTATATTTTTGTCTTCTAACACGTCCTTCTCATTACACATAAATACTTCAGTTTTTTCTATAGGACTTCTATCACATTGTTCCACTTTTACAGCTGTCTGTGCACTTACTTTTGGGAGATGGATGGTTCGGTGTTCTACAATAGTATTACTAATTTCTTGTACTTCAGCAGGACCAAATCCAATGACAACAGTGTGACTCTTGGTTAGATCCATAGCCTGCTCCTCCTCTGAACAAACAGTCATCTTATCATGAGAACAGTCAGGTATGGGATCATCCAAATTTTTCCTCAGTGGCTCAAGAAGTACAGAATTCTGGCCTAGTACAGATTTCACTACATGACTGTTCACAGCAGTATTATGATTCTTCATGGCAGACTGTCTTTCTGATGAAAACAATGGCTCTGAATTAGAAAATAAAGAGTTCTCACTTGAAATTGTATTTCTATCATTTCCTAGTGATGCTTGTTTATCAAGAACTGTCCCAGAATAGACTATATTATGGTTTGTTGCTGTGTCTTCATTATAATCAGCTGATGGAGGAAAATCTTTATCATGATATGGCAGGCTCTGCTGTAATCTTCCCTTAGATACACCAGGAACTAAGCTATGATTTATATTCATTTTTCTATCTTCTGACCCAATTATGTAATTTTGGAGCACCATTTCTTTTTCAGATACTGGTGCGGCTGCTAACTGCACATCTGCCTGATCTTGTTTAAAAATCTGATTATCTATTGCAACTGTGTGACTCTTGGTAATGTCCATGCTGTCTTCTCCTGAATAAAAAGTTTTCTCTACAAGACAAGGGATGGCATCTGGATTTGGACATATTTTAAAATTACTGTCATGCTTTAGCAAATTTGTTGCCTCTCTCACACTTGAAAGACACTTGGTGAGTTCCATGGCATCACTACAAGTAGAATAAACTGTCTTATCACCTTGAATAAGTGGACTAGAGCATAGAGATTCTTGGGTAGCTGTCAGTGTTCTGGCATCTTGATCAGAAATCTGAGTGACTGTGAAAGTTTCTGACTCTGTAATATGACTTCTGGTAATATGTACTTTATCTTGAGGGTTTAAGGAAGGGTCTGGAAGAGCAGCATTTAATTTATTCTTAAAGACTGTTTTCTTTCCTGGAGCATTAGTTCCATAATCTGTTGTAATATCCATGATACTCTGAGTTTGATTTTTTGTTTCAAATGAATTATCTATGGCGGGTAAAACCTGTAACGTGGGGTTAATTGTCAAGTCCATACAGTCACTGCCATAAATTGTAATGTCACCTTTAAATTCCCTTATGTTGGCCTCACTGGTTGTAGGAACCAAAGTCTGAACATCAGCTGTATGACACTGGGTTAAATTCATTCCATTGTCTTGTTCTCTAAAGATTCTAGTCAAGTTACTACTTTTCTCATCTACATTAAGAGATGCACATATTTGATGGGTGGAAGTGACATTATTTGATTCGTTGGGATAGATAGGAATTTCAGAATTTTCTTTATTAGGCCCTGTAAAAGAAGAACCATTATATTTGCCTGTTTTCAATCGTTTTATGAAGTCATTAGAACTTATTCCCTTTTCTGAAGTGTTTTGATCCATGGAAAATTTTAATTCTTTTTTCATTCTTGAATCTTCAGTGTGGTGCTTTAAGTTAGCCAGAAAGGATGTTGTATCTATCTTAGTGGACTTTTCATTTTTGGAGCAATCTAAAAGGTTTTTTGTAATCATCACAGTATGACTTGCTGTCATATCCATCTGGTTTTCATCTGAAAAGATGACTGTCTGATCATTTTCATGTTTCCTTTCATGGTTCTGTTCTATACTTGAAGACTATTGGGAAAGAAAATACAAGAGATTAGACCAAATATAAATTTTTAAAAAATATTTTACATCATTACTATGTAAACAATTCTGAGTGATGAGTCAATGCTGTGGTATGTTGTATGTAATTTGTTTTTGAAAATATTTGTAAAGGCTGAATAATTTACTTTTTAGTGTTTGGGAACAAATTAAAACTTCAAGGTTAATTGCATACCTTCTAGAATGACTTAAAAAAAAAAGAAAATATCAAATGTAACCATAATTAATACTATATTGGGAACGTCATTCTTATCGCAAATGAAAGTCTTGGAAAGCCAAAAAAGTCTTGGAAAGACTAATTTATATTACACTCTGGGCTCTGGTCATTTTATGTGTAAAGATACAGCTTAACTCTTTGTTACTCAAAGTATGGTCTGTGGACCTACACACTAATATCAAGGAGACTGTTACAGATTCTCACAGCCTACCTCTTATCTACTGGATGTGAATCAATCAATCAATCTATCTATATTTTTTTAAAGGAGGAGAGGTTTAATTGGCTTTCAATGAATCTATATTTTAATAAAATCCTGAGATAATTTATATGTTCATTAAAGTTTTAGAAGTCCTGGTATAGTTCCCTATTGTTTATTTATTTATTATTGTTGTTGTCATTTTGAGACAAGGTCTCGCTATGTAGTTCAAGCTGGCCTTGAACTCACTATGTGGCCCAGGCTGGCCTTGAACTCCCAGCAAATCCTCCTGGCTCAGCCTTCCGAATGCTGGGATTACAGATGTGCACTACCATGCCCAGCTTTTCCCTATTATTTAAATTGGCAGTGATTTAACTATTCTTAGTTAATGGGGCAGGTAGGAAATTTTTCCAGTCTATGCTGATGTGTTTTGATAAATCATCCCTAAATCATGCCATTACTATTAATTTTTTGGTATTTTTAAAGTTTTAACTGTAGGCAGAGATTTAAAAATAAAGGGACTTGCATGAACTCATACCTCTCTTTGCTGTATCTGGGTCTGAATAGGAGCACAAAGCAGTGTGTTCATCCCTATTGAGAAAAAAGAAAAAAACTGTAGTCACAAAAATTTTATATGACCAAGAACCTGATTTTTCATTTCTTAGGTCTTTTATCAGTTAAAAGTACTGTATTTACCAGTTACTACGTTCTTCATAAGGACTTAGGAATTAAATTTCATTAAGATTTTTAATTGTCTTTTTGTGACTGTGCACATGAGTATGGGTGTGTGTGCATCTGTGTGTATATGCAGTGCCAGGAAAAAATGTCAATTGAACTCAACAGTTAAATCTGTACCACACTTAATTGATATGAAAGAAGTTCCTTTTTTGTCAAGAACTGTAGTAATACTTTGTAGACTGGCTACTTTGAATAGCATTGAAGTTAGGCTAAGTAAAAAATTAAGTGAAGTGAAAAAATGAAGACTAACAGGCAAACTGGAGCAGGACTAGCACTTTAGGTAGGGAAAATAGCATTTATGATACATACAGGCAGAAAAAGTCCATATGGCGGGCTAGAGCACAGGATACCTCTAAAGGGCAGGAGATAAAGACAGGGCAGATTATAAAGGACTTTCTAAATCAGTACTGCAAAGGAGTGTGGACTTTATCTTGTTAGCAAAATAGGGCCGTTTATTTATTTTAAGCTGGGAAGTAATGTAATCAAATTTAGAAATATGAAAAATGGATTGGAAAGACAAGAAATTAAGTATAACACCCAACAGAAAAGAATGAAGACCTGAATTAAAGCATTGGCAGAAAATTAAGAGATAACACATTTGCAAGATGTTTAGGAGACAGAATAGACAGAAAGTAGAATCTAATGAATATGAGGATTAACGGAAGAGTTCAAAATGCTTCCTCGATTCCTGACTTGAATGAATGATTAAGTGGAAATCCAAGACAGAAAAACAAAAGGAATAGTAAGTTTGAAAGAAATCATAACATACTTATGAAAATTTACATAGAAGACTTTGTATATAGAACAAACCCTTCTTTAAATTATTTTTTCATGGATCCTGTACACACAACTTATCCAGAGATGGGTGAAGAGAAAGGTACATGATAAGAAGGGTATTCTGATCATACTCACCAGTAATCTCATGATAATTATCTTCTGAATTCTTATTCCTAAAAAATCAAAAAGGCATCTTACAATCTCTACCTCCTACAATTACCTAGAATAGCAACATTTAAAAGAGTAGAGTAAATTGGGCATAGTGGCACACGCCTGTAATCCTAGCACTCAGAAGGCTGAGACATGATTGCAGGGAGCTTGAAGCCAGCCTGGGCTGCACAGTACATTCAAAGACAGTCTGAACTACATAGCAAAACCTTGTCTTTAAAAAAAAAAAAAAAAAAAGAAAAAGAAAAAAAAGTGTAGAGAAATCTGGGCATGGTGGCTTATATCTGTGATCACAGCACTCTGGCAAATTGAGGCTTCTACTTATCTATGTAGAAGTTCAGCCTTACTACTCTGAAATTTAGAACTTTTTGAATGTGACATTAAAAAAGGTTGACATTTAGAGCATTTCGAATTTTAGATTTCCAGATTAGGGATACTCAGATGATAAGATCTATGCAAATATCCAAAATCTGAAAAACTGAAAACTGAAACATTTCTGGTTCAAAGTATTCTGGATAACAAATATTCAACGAGTATTAATATTATAATAAAAAAGAAAAGAAAAAAGTAGAGTGTTTCATCAGTCTACAAAAATTATAAATTATAGGGTTGGAGATTTAGTTTAATGGTAGAGCCCTTGTCTAGCAAAGCCCTGGGTTCAATCCCCAGCATCCCCTTCCCCCCAAAATACCTATAAATTATGTACATCTTTATCAGATATAGCAGCAATTATACTACATTTTGCAAAGAATTTGTTTGTTGAATTAATCCTAAGTATTTCACAAAGAGGTTTCAAAAATACAAAAAGAAAACAATTTTTCACCTTCATTCACTAGGAATAAATTTTTGTTGTTGTTTTGTTTTTTTTGGAGATAGGGTGCCAACATGTAGCTCAGCTTGCCCTCCAATTCACAGTGATCCTCCTGCCTCACGCTTCTGAGTGCTGGGGTCACAGGTATGTACCACCATACCTGGCCTAGGAATAAATTTTTAAAATATAATTTGAACGTGTCCCTTACTTACCAGGTAAAAGAAACACTCTCGCCTGCTTCTGTTTCTAAAAATAAAATAAAAATTAAAGTTATTCAAGGATATACTGATAAAGCACTAAAAAAAAAATTCACAAAAGGACATTAACAATTTTAAAAAAGAAATTACTAACTATCCATCCTACTTTCTTTGTTTTGTTTTGTTGGTGCTGAGGATTGAACTCAGGGCCTTGTGCTTATAAAGCAAGCACTCTAATCACCAGCCCTCCATCCTACTCTCTATCCCCATGTCTCAAAGGTTTTTGCTTTTAGGCAGGATCTTGCCCTGTTGCCCATGCTGGCCTTGAAATCACAATTTCCTGCTTAAGCATCTGGAGTAGCTGGGGTCACTCATACATGCCACCAAGCCTAGCTCCATCCTGTACTTTTCAAGCAATAAAATAGACAATAAGGCTGGGTGTGGTAGCACACATCTGTAAACTTCAGGAGGTTTGAGCCCACCCTGGGCCACTTACTGACTTAACAAGATCTGCCTCAGAACAAAAAATTTAAAAAGGGCTGGGGATGTAGCTCAGTACAAAGGACTGGCGGGGAGGGGGAGACAACAACAAATTATATCAATTATATGGTTAGAGAGCCATAGTAAAACTTACAATAAATAAAACAGTTAGCAGGGAGTACAGTATATATTTACCTGTAATTTCTGACTTTCTCACTATGTTCATATGAGACTCTGTCTGGAATACCCTAAAACAGAAAATAAAGACACATGAAAATATAAAAATTTTATTTAGACTCTTTTGGTATTAATTTACGACATATTTTTAAATAAGAGAATTTTTTTCTTTTCTTTTTTTTTTTGAGGTGGTACTTGGGAATCAAATTCCAGGGTTTCATGAATTCATGAATGTTAGCTAAACGTTCTACCACCAAGTTTCACTCACTATCCAAACACAATGGGGGGAAGAAAAGGATAATATTTTGATTCCAACTTCCTCTTTGCTACACTATTTACTATTACTATGTAAAATGACAAAATTAGGCTGCCACATTAAAACTTGTGGGTTTGTTTTTTTTTTGTTGTTACTAGGGATCGAACTCAGGGCCTTGCTGCTTGCTAGGCAAGCACTCTACCCACTGAGCTAAATCCCCAGCCCCTGTTGTGATTTTTTTTTTTTTAACGAGCTCTGACTAAATCATTATTTTATCCCTCTCAATAACCTAAAATATTCATTTGATTCAACAATTACCAAGCACTCCCTATATACCTGGCACTATACTGTATCCTAGGATACAAACACATGATTTTTGGCCTCAAACAGTTTCCACTGTAAGAACAGTGACTTTTACAAAATATTGGGTGCCAGTGTGGCGTTTTCATTCATTAGAATTTGTTAAATGTGACACTCAAAAAGGTTTACATTTAGAGCATTTTGGATTTCAGATTAGGGATACTCAGATGATAAAATCTATGCAAATATCCCAAATCTGAAAAACTCTGAAATCTGAACCAAAGCAGATGAAAAACTGTACAGTTCATTATGGATTAAAAAACACAAAGCAGAAACACAGGACTTCAAGGAAGAGAGGGTAACACAGCAGGAAATGAAATGCAGGTGAAACTCATGAAAGAAGCCAAAGAAAAAACGATCATTACAGAACAAAAGCAAAACTAGAAGCAGCACAAGAGTAAATACATACTTTGGAAAGCATGGTAAAAGACACGGAGAAAATTACAAAAGTTACCAAAAATAAGAGGAGTAAATAAAGTTAAAAAGAAATGAGAGAAATAACACATAACGGGAGAAAAGCAAAGAGAATATAACATACTTTATGTTTATAGACAACCCTTAGCCAACCTTATCAAAAGGAAAGAAAAGACTAAAATCCACACGATTACGAATGAAAAGGGTGAAATCACAATTGTTCCTGCAGAAATCCAGAAGATCATCGGTACCTACTCTGAGAACCTGTATCTAATAAGATAGAAAACACAGAAGAAATGGAAAGATGCCTAGACACATATGAATTATCAAAGCTGAATCAGGAAGATGTAAAATTTTTAAATAACCCAATTGATATTGATATTGTTAATGAAATTGAGGAAGTAATAGAAATCTACCAACAAACAAAAGCCCAGGTCCACAAAGCCAGACTTGGTGGTGCTCCCAAGTAATTCCAGCACTCGGGAGGCTGAGGAAGGAGGATCATTTTGAGTTTGAGGCTAATCTGGGCTACATACTGAGTTCAAGGTCAACCTGAACTGTATAGCAAGACCTTGTCTCAAAAAAAAGGCCCAGGTCCTGACAGATTCACTGCTGAGTTCCACAAGAACTTTAGAGAAGATCTAATGCCACTACTCTTCAAACCCTTTTAGGAAATTGAAAAGGAAGTAATACTTCCAAAGTCATTCCTGGAAGCAAACATTACCCTGATACCAAAACCAGAGAAGGATCCAACCAAAAAAGAACTACAGGCTTTTTAATAAGCACAGATGTGAAAACCCTCAATAAGATACTGGCAAACAGAATGCAGCAACTTATCAAAAAGATTATACATCATGATCAAGTAGGATTCATCCCAGGGATGCAGGGATGGTTCAACATATGCAAATCAATTACAACACATTAACAGAGCCAAGGACAAAAACCACATGATCATCTCAATAGACATAGAAAAAGCATTTAACAAAGTCCAACACTCACTCATGATAAAAACCCTACAGAAAAATGGAATAGAAGATCTTCATCTGAATCTGATAAAAGCCATTTATGACAAACCAATAGCCAACATCATACTAAATAGTCAAAAACTGAAAGCTTTTATTCTAAAATCAGGAACAAGACAAGGATGCCCATTATCACCACTTCTGTTCAACATAGTTCTGGAAACATTAGCCAGAGCAATTAGACAAGAGAAAGAAATAAAAGGGATATGTACAGGAAAGGAAGAAGTTAAATTATCATTATTTGCTGACGACATGATACTCTGCAAAGAAGACCCCAAAAACTCCAACAAAAGATTTCTAGAATTAATAACCAAGTTTGGTAGTATAGCAGGATATAAAGTGAACACTTGGAAATGAAAGACCTATGCATTAAAAACTATAATACTGTGAAAAAGGAGATGGAAGAGGATATCAGAAAATGGAAAGATATCCCATTTTGGATAGGCAAAACTAATACAGTGAAAACGGCCATACTTCCAAAACTGTTATAAAGATTTAATGCAATCCCAATCAAAATATCAGTAGCATATATCACAGAATGAGAGAAAATAATCCTAAAATTAATATGGAACCAGAAGAGACCCAGAATAGCAAAAGTAATTCTGGGCAGCAAGAACAAAGCAAGGGGCATAAGAATTCCTGATATGAAGATACATTACAAAGCTACATTGATAAAAAACAGCATGATAAAGAAATGGACCCAATGATCAATGGAACAGAATAGAAGATGCAGAAACAACTTACACTTAGCTACCTTATCTTTGACAAAGGGGCCAAACATCTTCACCAGAAGAAAGCTAGCCTCTTTAATAAAGGGTGCTGGAAAACTGGTTTTCCACATGCTGAAAATTGAACCTAGACCCATATCTCTCACCATACACTAAACTAAAATCAAAATGGATCAAAGATCTAAATATTAACAGAAACACTTAATCTGTTAGAGGATAGAATGGGGAGAACTCCTGAAGACATAGGGGCAGGCAAAAACTTTATGAACAAAACCCTGACCACCTAGGAAATAATACAAAGAACAGACAACTGGAATCTCATTATATTAAAATCTTTTGCACAGCAAAATAAACCACTAACAGAGTGAAGAGACAACCCACAGAGTGGGAAAAAATTTTTACCAGCTGTTCCTTTGAAGTTATACTACAAAGCTATTGTGATAGAAATAGCATGGTACTGGCAAAAAAAACAGACCTGATCATCAGTGAACAAAACAGAAGATGCAGAAACAAGTCGGAGAACACTCAGCTACCTTATCTTTTTTTTTGACACAGGGTCTCACTATGTAGTTCAGGCTGGCCTTGAAATCACTATGTAGCCTAGACTGGCCTTGAACTCACAGAGATCCTCCTGCTTTAGCCTCCTGAGTGCTAAGATTACAGGCAGGCACCACCACGCCTGGCTCTTTTTAAACTTTTTTTTTGGAGTAATTTTAATTTGGATTTCAGTCCTTACTTACGATTTGGAAGATCCAGCTATCTACCAAAACCTGAAGACACAGAATATTTATTCTTACCAATGTTCTGTCTATGTCAGCATTCAGAGTTACTATTGTCACTTTCCATGATCATGACTTTATTTATGGGTTTTTATAACATCTTGGTCAGAAGTTATTACTTTGGTACAGGCTATTCTAATAAGTTCCTATATGAATGAGACTATTTTATATTTTTCTTCTTCATCCCACCCTAGTTATATTGTAAACTCTGGAAAAAATATACTCTTGCCTAAACTCATTGTCTGTTTTCTTGGTACCTGGTTACCATTTGTATTGTTTCAGATACTCATTCTTTTAAAGTAGATTCCTACATATATTGAGATGAACATTCCCTGGTTGTGCTTTGTCAATATTCTCATTGTCACTGCTTGTTGGTTTAATTGTCACAAGCTTTTTTTAGAGATACCTCATTACCCATAGATCCATTTGTCAACTGGAAATGCTGCTTCATTTCACTAACAATGCATAATCTTGGACAAATTGAAAAGCCTATATTAATAATAATGTGTTAATATGTTGCCATCTTAAAACCAATTAAAGCAATTACAATAAAAATCACAATCTTACCCAAAAAAGCAGCATACCACAGCTATATATGCATACCCATGTTTATAGCAGCATAATTCATAATAGCTAAATCTTGGAAACAGCCCACATGCCCATCAACAGACTAAAGGATAAAGAAAATATGGTTATTTATATAAAATGTAGTACTACTCTACCAGAAAGAAGGATAAACTTGAGTCATTTGTAGGTAAATGGATGTACCTCAAGACCATACTTTTAAGTGAAATAAGACAGACAAGTTTAAATATTGCAGTGTTTCTCTTCTGTAAGAAACCCTAAGGGTAAACAAGGAGCAAAATGGAGATATTGGGAAGTAGGAAGAACATGTTCAAATGGGAAGGGGAATAATGGGGGGTTGGATTTAAAAAAACAAAGAATGGAAGGAAAAAATGGACACAAAGCTTCTGTAAATGAGGAGGGGAAGTTGAAGGGAGGGGAGGGAGATGGCTAAAACGAAGAATTAAGACATATTACATAGAAGTACACATTCCCTATGATGAATATGAGTACTATGTATGGCAAATATGTGCTAATAAAAATTTTTTTAAGAACTAAAAAAAGGAGTTGGGTATTTAATTCAAGTGCTAGAGTACTTGCCTGATAAGCACAAGGCCCTGAGTTTGATCCCCAGCACTCCCCCCACCCAAATAATAATAAAGTATAAAGTCCATAAATAAAAAATAATGGAGTAGGAAAAAAAGTTTGGGGCTCAGGGTGTAGCCTAGTAGTAGAAAGTTTGCTTGACATGCATGAAGCCCTGTTTTTAGTGTAACTGGATCTAAATTGTTATTTTGTGCTTTACCACATATGACTTTTATTTATTTATTTATTTATTTATTTATTTATTTGTGCTGCGGATCGAACTCAGGACCTTGTGCTTGCAAGGCAAGTGCTCTAATCACTGAGCTAAATCCCCAGCATGAAGCCCTGTTTTTGATCCCTAGCATCACAAATAAAAATTTAAAGTTTAAGACCTAAAACAGTTAAGATGGATATATAACCTAGTAAAGTCAACTTCAAAGACAAAGGAAAAAAGTTGGTTAGGCAGCGTGCCCAACAAAAATTAGCAGATATAGAAATCTTATATATATATATATTATATATATAATCTTATATATATATTTATATATAATATATATATAAATCTTATATGTATGTGTCATATATGTGTGTGTGTGTGTGTATATATATATATATATACACACACACACACACACACTATATACATATTGGGGTGGGAGGGAATAGCACTAAATATTTAGTTAAGGGCCTTGTGCATAGTAAGTGCCCTACCACTGAGCTATATCCCCAGCGCATTTGGGTCAAAAGGCAAGAGACAAAGCAAAGATGGGTATCTCATAATACTAAAAAGTACAATTTCAAATAAAAATATAATAGTGATGACTGTGTACCGAAGAACACAGCATCAATACTCTTAAAAAAAAAACTATTGGGCCAGGCGTGGTGGCGCATGCCTGTAATCCCAGCACTCAGGAGGCTGAGGCAGAAGGATTGCCATGAGTTCAAGGCCAACCTGAACTACATAAATATTACAAAAAAAAAAAACAAAAACAAAAACAACAACCAAAAAAAAAACCACCCTGAAGAACTACAGAAAGGCTGGGTATATAGCTCAGTGGTAGAGTGCTTGCCTAGCATACATGAGGTCCTGAATCTGATCCCCAGCACCAAAAAGAAGAGGAAGAGGAAGCAGAAGAATTACAATAAAATAGTAGCAACAAAATATAATAGACAAAAGATATAAAGATAAAACTATATTCTATCTGGTTCTACATAAGAAATATATTGATTTCCATATATAATTTTGTATCATGCTACCTATTATCTGTGATAGTATTTCAGTTTATATTCTTGATTTCCCTAATGTACAATCATTTATTCTGAAAAAGGCAACAGGTTTACCTTTATATTTCTAATTTTTATAACCCTAACTTCCTTTTTGTTGGTTAGCATCTTAAATACAATGTTAAATATAATAATAATGATGGTAGATATCATTTATTTCTGATTTTAAGAAAATGTTCTCAATGTTTCTCTTTTAAACATAATGGTCAATACCTTTTAAATAACAATTCTCTAATGTTTCTTTAATATAAACAGCTTATCCAAATCAGTGACAACATATTTGATTTGACACAGAAAAAAGTATTACCTGTAACATTTGAATTATTTCTCCTTTCAACTTACTTTATAGTATTTGCAAAGCTGACTCGACGAGAGCTTTTCTTATTTCTCAAAGCATTGGGTTCCTAGGTGGAGAGAATATATGGTATGATTCTTCATGAAACCACTGTTAATTAGTTCTTCACAGTACCACACATAGACTTCAAGTCTTATTCTGAATTAATCTGATTTGCCAAAATATCCCAATTTAGAGCACTTAATGAACACAAATATAGTTTTCAATATGAGTTAAAATAAGTATACCTATACAACATGTCAAGAAAGACAGAAGAAAAAACCCAAAATGTTAACTATGGTGACCTTATTATAATAAAGACTTTTAAAAATTTTAATTGTAGTAAAATGTACAAAACATAAAATGTTAATTGTAGAATCTAGCTGATGAATGGATGAGCATTCACTGTAAAATTCTTTCTACCTTTTGATATGTTTGAAAATATTAAACCAGATGTGGTGGCACATATCTATAATCCTAACACTGTGGGAAGCTGAGGCAGGAAGATCACAAGTTCAAGCCCAGTGTGGGCAACTTAGTGACTTAGTGACACCCTGTCTCAAAATAAAAAAAAAAAGGCTGGAGATGTAGCTTAGTGTGAAGATCTTCAGTTCAATCCCTAATACCAAAGGGGAAAAAAAAAAAGGAGTGAAAAGAATGAGGGACCAGCCACCTGTACAGAAATAATATCATATATAAGTACTTGTAGGCTTGAGGATTATGTCTTGTTTTCAGAATAATAAACAACTCTGAATGGGGGGGATACATGTGTGAGAAGGGCAAGAAAAAAGGTGAAAAAAATAGAGTTTAAAGATTATTAATACCAGCATAGTCAAGTTTTTGGATTTTTTTTCTTTTTCCAAAGCTTGGGATCAACTCAGGGCATCACATATACTAGGCAACCACTTGACCACTAAGCTACATTCCTGGACTACAGAGTTTGGATTTTAACTTGAAGGCCACAGGACACTTAGTTAAACACATTCAAGCAGAAACTGTTTATGATGTTCTGTTTTTATATAGCTAATAAAATTCCTAATTAAAAATAAAACTTTGAAAATAGTGATCTATAAAGCATTTGCACTTCTTACCTGAACTGTTTCATTCCCGCTTCTGAGGTCCTGAAGAGGACTCCTTGGGGGTTTCAAAATCTAGAGGTAATAATTAAGAATTATTCAAGAAAATCTGGCATATCTGTTAATATCAGTATTTCAAGTTAGCCCACGAGTAGAGAGCAAATCTTTCCATTAAAATCTCTGAGACTCCTCAAAGTCATATTGTTCAGTGTTTCATGGCAGGTGTAAATAATTGACTTCTCCCCTGATTATTTTGCTCCCTCTCATCCTCTGTGGTCTGTGTGAAGTTCCACACCAGTTCTAGGGTACAGAAAGTAGTCCTGTCTAGAACAATCTGATATTTGGTTGTCAATAATAATGGTTTAAGAACGAAGACTTGACCCTATCAGGATAATTGTGCCAACAGGATTCAGTTCTAAATCTTTTGTTTTTTTTATCTTAAGGAAATAGATACTATTCTTCAAATAGGACTTGAACTTGGAAATAGGGAGAGCCAGATGTAGCACAGTAATCACAGGGAGAGAGTCAGTCTGCTAAGAGATTGCCCAGAGTAAACAGTCAGTAGAAAAAGAAAGGAAATCCTAGTAGGGTAACACTGTTGGAATCCCTGGTCAGTAAGTGCTGTCTATGGCCATCTGTCTCTATGGATTTTTCAGTTTTATAACACAATATACATTTTATGCTTAAGTCAGTTCCACTGAATTTTTGTGTTTTGCAACAGCTTTGTACATTAGGTTAAATATAGCTTTAAACAGCTTTATTAAAGTATAATTTAGGCTGGAGATTTAGCTCAGTGGTTAAAGTGCTTGCCTGCCAAGTACAAGGCCCTGAGTTTGATCCCCGGCACCAAAAAAAAAGTATAATTTAAATAACATAAGGGTCATTGAATTATACTACAATTCCTAATGTAAGAATTTTTACAGAATTTACATATTTACAGAATTGTGTAACCAGCTTAAATATTTGAGTCTTTATCCAGAGAACAATAGGAAGCCAGCAGGAAGCTGAAGGGGAAGCCTGTCAAAACTATTGTGGTATAAAGCTATCATTCAACAGAAGGTAAGAATTACAAACGTAAAGTTTCTTACTGAGGAATGTCGTCTTCTGAGAGGTCTCTCTGTATTATCACTGAAAAAAGGGGAAAAATTTATACACACATAGGTAAAAGATTGAATTTCCAAAAACCACCATCACATCATCCTTTCCATGCTATGGTCAGCTGCCCATCACTTTCACTTAACACTCTGGCCAACACAATTTGTATTCCAGCACAAGACTTAAAATTCAGTACTGAGGAATTCATTGTTGTGTATTTCATTTTGTTTTGTTTCTGCAGCACTAGGGAGTAAACCCAGAACCTTGAACATGCTAGCCAAGTGCTCCAGCACTGACTTATGACCCCAGGCCTGCCTTTATTTTTGAGACAGGGTCTTGCTAAATTGCCAGGCTGGTCTCAAACTTGTGATCCTCCTGTCTCAGCCTCCTGAGTAGCTGGAATTACAAGTGTGCACCATGATACCAGGCAAATTCAGTGCTTTGAAATGTAAATTATGTACTATAAAACTGGGGGGGGTTAGAAATTGCTGAAATCTTTTTTTAAATTTCAAAATTATTTGTTTTGTATGCTTGACTCATAAAATCCAAATCACGTGGGAAAGCAGGCAGAGTGCAGCCAGTCTTCTTTCCCTTTCTATTCTATCCAGGCTGCAAGCCTGCTGGTTGGTGCCACTCACATCCAGGGTGGTGTCACATCTAGAAAGCATAGATCTTATCTAGAGTTCATAAAACTTTATACCAATAAAGAATTAGAGATAAAAGTTCAGAAGGAGAAACAAAATCACTTTATTGGAAAGGGGAGAGAAATAGGAAACAAAATCACTTATTGGAAAAAGGAGAAAAATAAGGAGATAGCTACCTTGTCAGAGTAAGGTAGGAGCAGAGAGCTGGCACTCCGAGGTCTTTGTTCTTAGCCTCTTTTATTACATGGCAAGAAAGGGACTATCCCCCTTTAAGAACTGTTAAAACTTGATTGGCTATTCTGAGCTCTAACACCACTAATTTGGGCATTGCCCGTTCTATTACCTATGTATGCATTTTTGGATAAGCATTTCTTTGGTCTCTTTGTCCTTTTCAGGTGCTTATCTTGTAAGATTTACAACACAGCCTCATATTCAAGGCCAATATGGTAAAAAGAATACATGTACATTTAGTGTATTAATATGGTGAGAGAATAATATATACATACTAATAAAAAAATTAAATTGTAAACATGAATACAAAAAATAGGTGTTTTAAACATGGACAAAGTTCTATAAGAATATGTATTTTTTAAACTAGGGATTTAGCTCAGTGGTTAGAGTGCTTGCCTCACAAGCACAAGGCCCTGAGTTTGATCCTCAGCACCAACAATGTATATTTTTTAAACCGAATTTCTTATTTTTACAGAACAGTAAAAAACTAACAATAAAAAGTACATATAATGATTTTGGTGTTTTCTTTTCAAATATATGACTTAGAAAGTAGGTTTACCTAAGTGGTCACATCCCATTAAAAATCCAAATACAGGCCAGGTGTGGTGGTGCATGTGTACAATCCCAGCACTCAAGAGGCAGAGGCAGGAGGATTGCCACAAGTTTGAAGCCAGCCTGGGCTACATAGTGAATTCAGGCCATTCTGAACTACATTAATGAGATGCTATATCAAAAAGTATATATATATATCCAAATACAATGCAACCAATAGATTTATATTAATTACAACATTTTCCCTCTGTTAACAGTATTTATTGTTAGAATAACAATAAATGATTCATAGAAGCTCCACAAAGATCATCAATTAAGAACCTCTCCAGATTAGAATCACAATCAAATTTTGGGTCCTTTTGTGTTTGCTTGTTCCTTGACTGTTTGCGTGTTTGTTTTGAAACAGGATGTCACTATGTAGTTCAGGCTGGCCTTGAAATCACTATGTAGTCCAGGCTGGCCTCAAACTCATGGTAATCCTCCTGCCTCAGCCTCCCAATACAAGGATTACAGGCATGCACTGCCATGGCTAGCAAATTCTGAGCCTTTTGTCAATCAAGTATGAAAACGCCCAAATTTGGAAGAATGGGTAGGTTCTTCCAATAATCCACAAGGTGGTATCCTTCACATAATGACAGTCTTAACTAAGCTTCACAGTGACCTTAAGCAAGTAGTAGTTCACTTTCATCAAAGAGAAGTCTTCACGGCTGAAGGCACTGGGTATCTGGAGTTCATTTGAAGGACATGTATAGAATACAGAGTGATGGCGAACCTTTTAGAAACCGAGTTCCCAAACCGCAACCCAAAACCTACTTATTAATTGCAAAGTGTCAACACTGCAATTAAACCTGAAAACTGAGGTTTTAGTTTAGAAAAAACAACTGTTGCCCCTGTCTGTACTGTAGTTCATTCGCTTCTCTAAGGGTAGTCTTCATACTTTCCATTTCAGTCTGGTCAGTCTGAAGAACCAGTATCTCTGAAGACATGCTTTCATGTACATACTCAGACATTATCTGTATTTCCTCTGATTTCTGAGAGGGCTTCTTTTTGATGATCTTTGTGCTTTAGTTGCTTTTCACTAATCCCAGCTTCATCTAACCCCACTTTCAGTATTTTTCTAACATATTGGCATATTTTTTAGTTCATACACTTCCTGTCTATGGCTTCTACTCTTTTGTTCTTCTAATTGCTCTAGCTGCATTTTTTTGTTTGTTTGTTTTTTAATAGCTTCATATTCACAACTCAAACTTTTTAACATTCAACTCTAGCCCAGGCTGGCCTTAAACTCGGAAGTAATCTTCCTGCCTCAGCCTCACGAGTATTGAGATTACAGGCATGTGCCACAACACCCAGTTTGACTCTTGAGTTCAACCTCTCTCTGAAGATTCTATTTCTCCTGTTCATAATTCTCAGTCATAGTCATCATTTCATTACAGTATTGATCCAATTGATTCGCAACTCATTTTGGCCTTCCAGTAGTTGTAAACTCTACTGTGCAGCTGTCTCTCTTTTTCAACCTCTAAGCTTGTTTTGAAGATCAGCAAATATATCTGCTTGCATGTTTTCCTACTTTTAGCCTATGCTCTCCTCACTCCTTCCCCTAGCTGCTGCAGTCAGGGGTTCTGGTTCAAAATGAAAGGATATTATCCCTCCCATTCATTCAGGAATCTCTGGTAAGTGCCAGGCAACTTGGTTTGTTTTTGTTTTTGTTTTTTGGGGTGCTGGGGATCGAACTTGGGGCCTTGCACTTGTTAGGCAAGCGCTCTATCACTGAGCTAAATCCCCAACCTCAGCAACTCTGTTTGGAGTAACATTTAGTACAACATAATTTATCATAGCTAAACAGGTATAAGATTAAATGGGCTACAAATGAAGAGATTCTGGCTCTGGTCTTATGACTATGATTTTTACACCAGGTTTTGAAAATACAAATGCCCATAAGGAGAAACAAATAATTTGCTAGGAATTGAGATCTTAAAACAGGTAGTATAGAGACTTTAATGACCTGGAAAATTCCTGTCTGGGCTAAAAGTCCCACTCATTAGTCTGTTCTAAGTGAGCTATTCCAAGATCCAAGAATAACATGAGCCTAGTATTGCTAAAATTGATTTTTGGGGGAGTGGAGGTTTTGATTTTTGGAAACAGGGTCTCACTTTGCAGTGCAAACTGGACTTGAACTTGTAGTGATCCTCCTGCTTCAGCCTCCCGAGTGCTGGGATTATAGGTGTGCACCACCACACCCAGCTAAAATTGATTTTTCAAGAGAAGTTGAAATCTAATTATTTATGAAATCTAGAGATTCTGTAATTTTGGAAACTAATTCAAAAATTAATGAAAACATATAGACCAAAAATATTATGTTTGTAGCCTGCAAACAGGTCACCAGTTGGTGATGCCAGCTTTAGACAAATCATTTCATCTCCCTGGGCCTCAGTTTTCTCATCTTTAAGTTAAAGAGATGGCAGGTGTATTTAAAGAGCAGGTGATGTGTAAAGTTCCTCTCGGTTTCTTCTTCTTTTTTTTTTTTTTTTTTTGAGACAGGGTTTCACTATGTAGTTCAGGCTGGGCTTGAACTTACTATGCAGCCCAGGCTGGTCTTGAACTCATGGCGATCCTCCTGCCTCAGCCTCCCAAGTGCTGGGATGACAGGCATATGCCATCACGCCCTGCTAGTTTCTTTCAATTTTGACTCCAAATTAATTTATATAAAAATATGACAATGGAGGATATCACTTTGTAATATTTACTTCTTTTCCCTAGAACACAATGAAAAAAGATTTGAAAAGTTATTGATAAATTTTACTAGGTAGAAAAGTGTCTTTCTCTAAGACTATGACTTTTTTTTTTTTCTTTTTGAGACAGAAACTCACTCTAAGGTCCAGGATGGCCTGGAACTCAAGATCCTCCCGCCTTAGCCTCTTGAGTACTGGGATTAGAAGTGTGGGTGTGCCACCCATGTCTTGTGAGTATAATGATATTTCTACTTGCACTGAATGAACTTACTTTTCTTCATTAGCTTCTGAAGACACTCCATCCATTTTTGAAGGAAACCTTTCTGTAACAAATATACAACATTAGAAAAGGTGAAAAAGAAGGAAAAACAATCTGAAGAAATTAAGAGCACAGTTGTGATTTTAGGGTTACTTTCTAAGAGAGAACAAAAGTAAGGAAAAAGCTAAAATGTGAGCTTATTGAAATATTTTAAGGATTTTATTAAACTATTGTGTTAAAATTAATAATCCTAGAAAATTTTCATATTCAAGATAAGATCTGTGATAGGGATGATATATTCTTTACTGGGACAAATAATAATTTGGCCTATTTTATAAGTTTATGGGCTGGGGATTTAGCTCAGTGGTTAGAGTGCTTGTCTACCAAGTGCAAAGCCCTGAGTTCTATCTCCAGCACACACACACACACAAAAGAGTTTATGGACATTATAATTCAACCCCAAAATGGAAGTCAGATATCTAAAACAGTGAATTTGTATCATATACATATTTATCTCAAGAAAATTGAATAAGTACTCAGCAAAAAAAAAAAAAAATTAAGATATAAATATATCTCAGGGGGTTGGGGATTTAGCTCAGTGGTAGAGTGCTTGCTTCACAAGCACAAGGCCCTGAGTTCAAGCCCCAGATTAAAAAAAAAAAATTTAAAATAGTGCGGCTAATTATGATTGAAATTCTACTTAATGGGAATTTACCTTAAAAAAGAACATGAAGAGGCATAACTTGAAGTTTTTCCAACTAGCCTCAGTTCCTACCTATCCATAAATTTATAGATTGTCCCTTGATGCATAAACTCTAGAACCTCACTTCTGGGTAAGAAAAAATGTCGTTGCAGATTAAAAAAGAAGAATAACTAGAAGTTTTTATTATTGATTCTACCAATAGTGGTTAACAGTATTTTGAAAAGCCAATAACAAACATCAACTTAAGTTTCCTTCTAAGGTCAAGCAAGTATTACATCTATCTCCATTTCTATTTAATCCATCATTAAGCCTTAGTACTTCTACTTTAATACCTCTCACTCCCATTCCATTCATTTCTATCTTGAGTACCACCCATCAGTTCAAGCTGCCATAATCTCTCACCTAGAATACTATAATACCTATGCCCGGTATCCCTGCTTTCACTCTTTATTCTTGTACAATCCTTTCTTACACACCACTAGTTATCTTCTTAAAGCAAAACTGAGAGTAAAGACATTTCCTACTTAATCTTTTAATAGTTTGCCTCTTTACCAGGACCTGTAAAGTTCTACACAATCTGGTCCCTGCTTTCTCTCAGACGTCATCTCTCACCACTGTTTTCCTCATTACCGATGCTGACCATACTGATATAGGAGATAGGGCGTGGCAAATCTGGTTGGGGAAATGAGTGGAACCTGTCACAAGGTCTCAGGGCAATGTGAGGACCTAGACCTCATAGGTAGAACTTCTCACGTGCTCACACGAAGACACGGATGGCATAAAAGAAGAGCTACCATCATGGAAAGCCGCTATCCTGGGTGATTACACAGTAGCCTGTGCCATGTTTCTCAAACGCAGGGTGTACTTTCATTTTTGTTTTTAACCTCTTTTTATCTTTGGCCCAAACTCTCTCTGCAGAGCTGGTTTTCCCATTCCCACCTACCCCACACTTTTCAAATAGAACTTTGAACTTTTTGGTTTGTCTCCTCCAATTCTTTGCTTGAGACAAGAAGAATGTGGAATACTTTTGATTGGTGAGCCATTTGTAAAGAAAACACCTTATAACAATACTAGCCTTTCTATTCCTGTGTACACAGAAATCTTTCATAAACCAACACATTTATACATTTACATTTGCTATCCTCTCTTGGCAAGAGAGACAAGAAAAGGACTCTTGATAGCACTGTGTATACCTCCTCTGCAGCATTACCACAAGTGTAATTTAAAATTCTGCCATATAGATGAATTATTTCTACCAACTCCCCAATAACAAACTATGAGAATAGAGCTCATGTGTGTCATGTTCACTGTTATAGCCTAGCAATACTGTACTCTGTAAATAGTAGTACCTCAACAATAATCAGATGGATGAGTAATTAAGAAACAATTATTTAAAGTTACCTGGGCTAGGAATGTAGTTTCGTAGTAAAACACATGCTTAGCATGCACAAAGCTCTGGGTCTGATTCTCAGAACCACAAATAAAAATAAAAACACTTTTTTTTTTTGTTTTTTGAGACAGGGTCTTGCTATGTAGTTCAGGCTGGCTTTGAACTCACTCTGTAGCCCAGGCTGGCCTCGACCTCAGAGATCCTTCTCCCTCAGCCTCCCAAATTGGTCAGGCTGGCTTCAAACTTGCAATCTTGCTTTGGCTTCCCTAATAGTTGGGCTGACAAGGCATGTACCACCAACACCAGTTCAGCTTACATATTTTTGCGTCCTTTGCAAATACTTTCAAACTCAGTCAACATATTGAAAATCCATAGGAAAAGAATTACTGTGTGTTCAAGGTCACCCAAACGTGGCTGTTTGAAATAACTTCATCATTCCTGTCCTGCTTGCAGACCAATTGTCAATTAAGTGATGAGATTCAAAGTTTACTTAAATCCCATTTTCTTAATATTTTATTCACTATATAACTGAGTTCCACCTCAACAGAAATAGGAAAACCCAGATTAATTATGTTAAACTTCATTTATAAAAACTCTGTCATGGCTAAACTCTTGATTCCTGCCATATTAATTGATTATAGGTTGACTCCAGAACTGTGCATATGAGCCAGGCGTGGTGGCACACTTCACCATGTGTAATCCCAGCCAGCACTTGGGAGGCTGAGGCAGGAGGATTACCATGAGTCTGAGGTTACCCTGGGCTACACAGTGAGTTCAAAGCCAACCTGAATTACTTAACGAGACCATGCTTGCTTTGGCAGCACATATATTTACTTAGTGAGACCCTGTCTCAATAAATAAATAAATAAATAAATAAATAAATAAATAAATTTATTTTAAAAACCCAGAGGTCTGCAAACCACTACCACTAGGCCAAATCAACCCTGAGCTAAGAGTAGTCTTTACGTTTTTAATAAGTTGTAGAACTCAAAGCAAACAAGAACAGAACAAGAATATGTGACAACAACTCCCCAGTGTATCCAAAGCCCGAGATATTTACGGCTCTTTGTCCTGAATTTACACCACTGATATCTATAGAGAAAATATTTTTGTACATTGTCCAATGTACAGACTCTGGACCAATATAGCATTTACCTTTAAGTTAATTAAAATGAAAAAATGTAAAATTCAGTTCTTTGGTCACAACAGTCATGTTTCAGGCACTCAGTAGTCACATGTGGCTAACTGACATTGTGCTGGACAATGAAGATATAAAATATTACCATTATCACAGAAAGTTCTGTTGGAGACCACTATCCTACTATCAATAGCTACACACAGCACCCTCCAGTTTCTTATTTAGCATCAAATACATAATACTACCATTTCAAACACTTTACTCAATTTATATGTATTTGTTATCTTGTAAACATTTCCAGCTATTCCCACGGTCAAGAAGAATTATACTGCTGTGAACATAATTTCCAAAATCTTACAATGTATTGGCTCCCCATCTCTATAAATCATCCCTCCACATTCTACTTCAAACGTGATCTTCTCCATGAAGCCTACTTTATTCTCTACAGCCAAAAGCATCAAATCAGCTCTCCTTTCTCTGTGTTACCATTCATCCTGTCTTGTATTATATTAGCCATTTTCACTTGTATATATATATATTAGCCATTTTCTTTTCTGGACTGAAACACCTCTGGGGCGGGGAAGGGGTCTGCGGGGGCCGGGAACAATCAGCTCCAAGCCCTGCACAAGACAACTGAGGAATCTGACTGATCTAATTCCACTAACGTGAAACTGACTCAATTTTGCTATCTCGAGTAAGCTTTGGTCTTCATCCAACAGCTTTCATCTCTATTAACGCCTAATAAACCTATCTTTAAAATTCCAATCAGCAATAACTTTCTCCTTCCAAATTCTAGTATTTAAATAAACAGCATGAAAAGAAATTTTAATCTGACCCTGAATAATGGATACTGGAAGATATTTTTTAAAAAAATTACTTTGTGGCACATTAATGTTGACTTTTAAACGTTATAACAGCAAACAACCAAAAAGCTGCTGTCCTGCTATAGCGCACTCAGACCCGATACTGTAAATAAGCCATGGTGAGCGGAGAATTTAAACATCACTTACCGCTGTCACTTCATCTACAGCCAAGAAAAGCTAATGTGGGAAATACAAATGCCCTGAGCTCCTGGGGACAAGCCGCAGGGGTGCGAAGAAAAGCCCGGAGCCTTGACAGAAGATGGCGCGGTGGGGCGACCAGGGCGCGAGCAGTCGGCGGCCGAGGGCCCGGGGCGGGTGGAGAGGCGGAGGGAAGGGGCGGCACAGCGCAGGCTGAGGCGAGGACAGCTCGAGCCGAGCCCGCGGCCGCCGCAGCCACCGAGGGCCTGGCGCTTTCGGAGGCCGTCTCGCTGACGGAGCGTCCCCCACCTCCCACCGCAGGACCTTCCGAGGGCTCAGACAAAACTCATGCCTGCCGAGGAGCCCAGAACGGAAGGCGCCAGCTTCTTACCGGCTGCAGCCCACCAGCTCGAATTGTTTGGGGTCCGCGCGCTCCTCGGAAAAGACGTCACCTCGGAACACCCAGTCAGCCTCAGTGAGGTATTCAAATCTAACCGCCCAGCTGTTGCGCATGCGCACAGCCGCTCTACGAAATGGCCCCGCCCCCTCAGACGCCACGCCGAACCCGTTCTTAAGATTCCTTGCCTTAAACTTATTTGCTAGCCCCTTTGCCAACTCAGTTTCCTTCAAGTTTATCTCATTTTCTTTGAATTTTCTTCATCCCTTCTCAGTGTAGATTTCCTCACATCACGGGAGCGGCCATCTTCTTTCGATTATCTGCTGTAGTGATTGTACGTAGGCTTCCGTACGAAATGGCGACTTCCTTAACATTGCGTCACATCCCTGTAGTGTCACTCCCTATAGCTAGCCGGCAGGAGTAGACGTTGGGGACGAGGTGGCCGAGTGGTTAAGGCGATGGACTGCTAATCCATTGTGCTCTGCACGCGTGGGTTCGAATCCCATCCTCGTCGGTAGTTAAAGCTTTTTGTTTGCCTGGGGCAAACAAATGTAAATTTATTTGGAGATTGGAAATAATTGAACACCCCGTCTCGTGTTTCAGCGCTGGTCTGACCTAACATGAAATAGTCTATCTCCCAGTTGTGAGGTTTCCATTATTACGGCCTCTCGCGCTAGGGTTTTTGATATACGTCTTGATTACAAAATACTAGGTTTCACTACAAAGGCTGCTGCGACACCGAGTCTTCGGGATTCTCTTCCAGGTTACAGGTACTCAAGAAATGAATACGCAGCCAGACTTGGTGGCGCATGCCTGTAATTCCAGCACTCGGGAGGCTGAGGCAGGAGGATCGCCGCGAGTTCGAGGCCAGCCCTGACTATACAGTGAGTTCAAGGCCACCCGGAACTGCTTAGCGAGACCCCCGACTAAAAAAAAAAAAAAAAAAAAAACCCAACAACAAAAAAAACACAAAGGGGTTGGGGATTTAGCTTAGTGGTTAGAGTGTTTGCCTCACAAGCACAAGGCCCTGAGTTCGATCCCCAGCCCCCACACACACACAAAAAAAACAAAGAACCATACATAGTAAAAAAAACACAAACCCAGGAAAAAAATGTTGACCCTGCTACTTGGGGAAACTTAGTAGGAAAATCACAAGTTCGAGGCCAGCCTGAGAAAGTTAGCAAGCTTCTTTCTCAAAAAGTAAAGGGCTGGGGATATACTTCAGTGCTAAGGTCTCTGTGTTCAGTCCCTAGTGCCGAGGGGAGAGGGAGTCGAATGAATTGTAACCTTTGGAAACAAGAGACGGAGGGCCGGAAGGGCCGTTAAATCCTCTCCGGGATTGAATGTGAGAAGAAGGAACAAGGAGCAGGAAAAGAAAAGAGTAGATTCCCCTCTTGCAAGGTTACTGAGGCAGAGTCATTCAGTTCACCCTTCACTACTTTATTTATCCAGCCCTTATCTACAGGCACCACACATTTTCCACGTATTACATCACTTTAACCCACCATAACCCTGTGATTGTGGTAGATACGGTTTCTCCGTTTCACAGATGAAGACCCTGAAAAATTAACTTGCCGAAGGTTGTACAATTTCTAAATTGCAGAAAGGATTGGAACTCAAATCCATCAGATTCGCGTTCAAAAAAACTACCATCCCACCTAGTGCCTCACTCCACCTAGTGCCTCATCGCTTTTTTGCAGGGCTGGTTTCCAGGCTCTGTCCCCACGAAGTGCCCTGCACAGCT
The DNA here is from genome assembly GCA_004026905.1 of Hystrix cristata. Lineage (NCBI taxonomy): Eukaryota > Metazoa > Chordata > Mammalia > Rodentia > Hystricidae > Hystrix > Hystrix cristata. The sequence continues at coordinate 31,918 of PVJO010015364.1, forward strand.
GCCTCTGCAAGATTTGGAGGCGGCAGGAGGTGGCAGCACTTCTCTGCTAACTGCACTGGGTCTCCTCCTAGGTCCAAATCCCCTGGAAATGTTGATACCTTCGTCAGCAGAGGACTTTAGGTTGCCTGTCTTCAGCCTGGCTTTCCAGTCCATTCTGTGCCCTGCTGCTAGGAAGGGTTTCTAGGTCCCGTGCACTCCTAAAGGGTCTGTGGATAGAACAGCTGGGTTGGTTTGTTTGCTTGTTTTGGTTCTGGAGACTGAACACAAGGCCTCTCACTAAACTACATCTCCAAAGCACAAGGGCCCGAGTTCGATCCCCAGCTCCAAAAAAACCCAAACAACAACAACAACAAAAAAAACCCAAAATAAATAAATAAACTACATCTCCAGTGCACCCCGTCCCCTGCTTAAAAATTTTTTTGAGAAGGGGTCTCACTAAATTAAGTCACTAAGTTGCCCAGCAGGAGCTAAAACTTGTGATCTTTTTGTTGTTGTTGTTATACCGTGTACTTCAGGCTGGCCTTGAACTCACAACAATCTTCTTGCCCCAACTTTCCAAATTCTGGGATTACAGATGTGCACCACCACATCTGGATAGTGATCCTCCTGCCTGGACCTCCCAGGGTGCTGTGATTACAGGCATGCTCCATCATGCCTGGCTAGTGGCTATTTGTTGAGAAAAAAGATTACATACTGATTTTTGTATTCTAATTGAAAGTACTTCATAAAAGTAAGCAACAATTTGTCACCAAGAAAAATCAGGTATTTTTATATCACAGTACTATTACTACTTTAGACTTATGATTTGATTTGTATGAATCCATCTTGCATTTATGTAAGTGGTATATTGTTCAAATCTCATTTTGGGGCTGGGGATTTGGCTCAGTGGTTAGAACACTTGCCTAGCAAGCGCAAAGCCCTGAGTTCAATCCCCAGCACCAAAAAAAAAAAAAAAAAAAAGAAAGAAAGAAAAAAAATCTCATTTTATTTTTCTATATTTTGCACCATTTTTTTTTTTTTTTTTTTAGTGCTGGGGATTGAACTCAGGGCCTTGTGCTTGGTAGGCAAACACTCTAACCACTGAACTAAATCCCTACCCCCAGACTTTAGTTCCCCAAAGTTCATGTGATGGTAACCTGGTCCCGGATGCAGTAGTGTTGAGAGGTGAGACCTTCGGAAGGTGGCTCAGTGCCCTTGTGAATGGATGAAATCCCCCCCACAGGTTAATGGGTTATCACAGGAGTGGTTCTATTATAAAAGTCACTTCTCTCTGATAGGTTTGCTCTGGCCCGACAATGCCCTCCACCATGTTAAGCACAGTGAAAAAATCCCTCACCAAATTTCCCAGCCTTTAGAACCAGGCACTAAATAAACCTCTATTTAGAATTACCCAGTCTCCCTGAGTTTGATCCCCAGCACCCCCACCCTCTCAAAAAAAAAAAAAAAAAAAGGAAGAAAGAAGAAAGAAATTACCTAGGCTCAGCCAGGTGTAGTGGTGCACACCTGTGATCCCAGCACTTGGAAGCTGAGGCAGGAGGATCAAAAGTTTGAGTTCAGGGGTTGGGGATTTAGCTCAAGTGGTAGAGTGCTTGCCAGCAGGTGTAAGGCCCTGAGTTTGATCCCCAGCAGCCTCCCCCCACAAAATGTTTGAGTCCAGCCTGGATAACTTAGTGACTTAGTGAAAGCCTGTCCCAAAATTAAAAATTAAAAGAAGGGCTGCAGATATAGCTCAGTGCAAAAGCCTTGAGGTTGAACTCTAATACCATCATAAAAAAAACACCCAGTCTCAGAATTTTGGTTATAGCAACAGAAAACAGAGGGAAACAGTGTTCATCACTACTTCAAAATTATGGTAATTAGTAGACCTACTGTTAGATTTTGTAATGTTATGTGTTCATGAAGAAATACATAAATTACACAATTATAATGCAAATTTAAAAAATGTTTTGATAGTTGTATTCTAGTATACTTTGTTGCCTTTGTATTCCAACATAGTTTTTATTTATTTATTTATTTTTATTTGTTTGGATGCTGGGGATCGAACTCAGGGCCTTGCACCACTAGGCAAGTGCTCTATCACTGAGCTAAATCCCCAGCACCCCCCCCCATTTTCTTAAAAGAGGTCTTCAGCTGAGTGTGGTGGCACATGCCTGTACTGTAATGCCAGCATTCTGGGAGGGTGAGGGAGGACAGCAAGTTTGAGGCCAGCCTGGGCAATTTAGCAAGACCCTACCAAAAAAAAAAAAAAAAGGCAGGCGTGGTGGTGCACCCCTGTAATCCAGCACTTGGGAGACAGAGACGGGAGCATCACTGCAAGTTCGAGGGCAGTTTGGGCTACATAGTGAGTTCAAGGCCGGCCTGGACTACATAGAGTGACCCTACCTCAAAAAAAAGAACAACAACAAAAAAAGGAACATCAGCTGCAGAAGTTCTGAAGAGACAATGCACCACTCAGGAAGCTGAGGCAGGAGGACAGGAGGATAGGAGGATAGGAGTTTGAAGCCTGCCTAGACAGCATAGTGTGACCCTCTCTCAAAAATAAGTGAATAAATAAATAAATAAATAAGGGGGAAATTTATTAATGGGAAGCTCAATTAACAAATTCCAATTCCAATGCCAGTCCCTCGGTCCTTTTCTTTTTTCATGTTTAGCTGTTCCCCTGTGGTTTCTTTCATACTTTGGCTTGTACCGGTTTTTGCATTTCTGATCACCTCCTGATCTATTAAAACTGCTTATGTTCTTTTTTTTCTAATAGAGGAAAAAGAGACAGCAACATGCCAAATTATTTTAAAATCCAGAAAAACAAATACTTGAATTAATAATGGCGAACAATATTAGGCGCTGGGGTGCCAAAAGACTTAGAGGCGCCACCTACCGGAGAAGCGGCGGCCGCAAGACTTGGGCGAGACCGTTCTACAGGAACGCTTGAAACTTTGGGCAAGATCATCGCCCACAAAAAATTCATCAATAAACTTAGTGCAAAGAAACCATTCTCCATCAATACCAAGGTTCTTCCTGAACTATTGCAGGACTCCTCAGTCTCTGGAAGACCATGAGAAATAACCGCTGAACAATTGTATCACCAAGATATTCTATCTGTCTGTCTTTCGCTCTCCTACTCTCCCTCTCTTCTTCCCTCCTTCTCTTTCCCCTACTCTCCCCTCCCCCTTTCAGTACTGAGGATTGAACCCAGGGTCTCACTAAGTCACCCAGGATGGGCTTGAACTTGGGATCCTCCTGCCTGAGACTCCCAGAGTACTGTGATTACAGGCATGGGCCACCATACCTGACTATTCCAGTTTTCTCTTACCACTTGCATGTGGGGAAATGGGTCTTTCCTTCCTCTGGGTCCAGCTTTAAGAAGACTCATTCTCTCTGTTGACAGTGAGGTTTTCTGGGGAGAACGTGTGGTGTTTTTTTGGTGCTGGTCCACAGCCCAGGCAGGTTAAGTGTCAGCAACCCTTATAGGACACAGCTGTGAAGGAGGAATTTGAACCCTTGGACTCCAGCCTCCAAGATCGGCAGAGATTGGTTTGAAGAGCAGGCAAGAACAGCAGCCAAGTTCAGTCCATTCCTCACCATCCAGAAGTGTGATCCCACTAAAGAATCGTCTGGAAAAACAGCCGTGACTGGACCTGAAGAGATTCAAGAGCGAGTCAGGGCATTCTTCTTCGAGTCTGTGACACCGGCCCAAGACATTTTCTTCGCTTACGTCATTTTGGGAGCTTTAAGTACTCATGTGAAAACATCTACAGTACCTCACTGTAACAGCTTCTTAGTTGTCTCCTGGGCTGAAAACTAAATTATGTTTTCATCCCAAGGCTTAGTAGAGCAAAAGCTGATTCCAGTTTATAGTGACCTTCATTAGGAAGGCAAGATGAGGAAATAGATGCCAGCAGACTCAGGGAAGTGGAGAGTGACACATGCTGTGTCCCATGGTGAGGAAGTGATGGAGAGTTCTGAACCATGGCCAGTCGCTCCTCTCCTTGTCACATCAAGAGGATGGTCTCATTCACCATCTGAAATCTCCAGAACCCTAGGTGTGATGGCCCAGCCCGAAATCTCAGCTCTTCAGAAAGCTGAGGCAGTAGGATGGCAAGTGTGAGACTGGCCTGGGCAACTTAGCGAGCCCCTGTCTCCATGATGGAGTGTTTGCCTCTCATGCACAGGGCCCTGGGTTCTATCCCTGGCATCATTAATGGATTCATTAGTTAATAATATAAAAAATTAAACCTCCAGAGTGAAGTAAAACTGGGTCAAATGCAACTGGACAGGGTAAAGTTCATGGTGACCTGAGGTTAATAAAGACATGAGACCATGACCAATTACTATTTCCATGCAGTTAGAAATAAACAAACAAAAAATTCTTTTGATTATGATACTGTGGAGTACTGAGTTTTCGCATTTCTTTTGGGCCTAAAAAGAAGGTCACTGACTCAGAATTTCTTTCCTTTCTGCTTTCTCGGAGATTTTGACTTTCCTAAATATTTTTATCTTAATATTTTGATTTATGTTTATAAATTCTAGGTCAAATTCCTTCAATAAATCTTTAGTGGTGTTACTAATGGACAATGAAAGCACTGTTTATTCTGAACTCCAATAGCATACTGATTAAAATGGACCGTTAAAAAAACCAAGCTATCTCAACTGTCAGCTTTCTGTTCACAGGTAATAACAGCCATAGACTTAGAGTTCTGACTCTTGTTTTTGTTTTTGTTTTTGTTTTTGTTTTTGAGACAAGTGCTCCCTGTGTAGTTCAGGCTGGCCTTGAACTCACTAAGTATCCCGGGCTGTGCTCGCTTCAGCAGCACATATACTAAAAAAGTATCACAGGCTGGCCTCAAACTCACGGAGACTCTCCTGGCTCATCCCCCTGAGTGCTGGAATTCGAGGTTACCGCAGTTGGCCTTAATTTCAGCCCATGATAGAAGGCTTTTCTTTTTCTCTTTGTTTAACCAACAGAAATTTATCATCTCACGGTTCTGGAGGGTAGAAATCTGAGCTCCAGGTGTCAGTAGGCTGGGTTTCTTTACAGGGCTCCGAGGGATCCACTCCACGTGTGTCTCCTCGCTTCTGACAGTTTACTGGTAATCTTTACAATTCTTTGGCTTGGATTTTTTATTAAGTACTGGGGATTAAACCTAGGCCCTGTGCATGCTGGGCCAGTATTCCGGCACTGAGCTACGTTCTCAACCCTGGAAAAGTCTTCATTCTTGCAATTTTGCCTCGATTCTGTTTCTGGAAACTTTAGTATGAGATATACAAACTTTGTGTTCAAAATTCTTAGCCTATCTTAACTTCAACGTATGGAATGTTGAAAAATGTGTAAGAAGAAAGAACCAGACTAATTGCTTCACTTAGGATATACTTGAATTATTGAAATATTTTCGAGAACCTTATGCCTGGTGGGGCGTGGTGGCGCACATCTGTGATCGCAGCACTTGGGAGGCTGAGGCAGGAGTGAAGTGAGTTCAAGGCCAGCCCAAAGTACATAGCAAGAACCTCTCTCAAAAAAGCAGAAAACAAAACCAAAACAAAACAAAAAAGAACCTTATGCCTGGTTGCCTCAGCAATGAGGTGTTAAAGAATGTGTAAGCATAACGCTCTCTGTGGTTGCGAATGTGCCAGCTCTAGAATCCTGGAGATGTGAGCTGCTTTTAGAATCTAAGGCACAGTATAATGGCTAGTCACTTTTGCAATTTATTATGTATTGTTTATCATAATTATTGTTTATCATAATAATAAACAATATTATGTATTGTTTATCAATATCAAAGTATTGAGCTCTGCTGTGTTTTCTTTCTGTCCTGGAATTGAGCCCTGCATAGGCACTTATTCTATTATTAAAGGCATTACACAATCATACAGCACATACCCAGGTAATACATTGTATATATACAGTTTAAAAGTAACAATACTAAAAACCAATGGCACATATGCAGGGCACAGTTTAAGAAACAGAACATTTCCCGCACCTTTGTCACCTCTCATGTGGCCCTCCCTACTGGCCTCCTCCCACGAAAAAGATAACTACTTCCCTGAATTTTGTGTTAATAACCCTCTTACTTTTATTACTAAATATGCATGAATGTATCCCTAAAAGTCTCTAAAATGTTTTGTTTTGTCTTTGTTTGTTTGTTTGTTTTGAGACATGATCTGGCTAAGTCGCCCCGGCTGCCTTTGGCTGCCTTTGAACTTGCAATCCTCCTGCCTCAGCCTCCTGAGTATCTGGGATTACAGGCCTATGCAGTGGCTCCCAGTCTGCCCTGTCCTGTCTATTTTTGTCTTGTTTATTTTATATACATGGAAGACATATCATATATCATATGTGACTTCTTTCACTCAACATTTTTATCCTTATAATTCACTCATTTTCACTGCTGCACAGTATCCAGTTGACTGAATATACAATTAGATATTCTCTTCCTGGTGGATATTTTAGCTGTCTGTAGTTTTTCTTGGTACAAGATATTGTGAGTATTCTCATACATGTCTGTGGAGGTACGAGTGCTGTAACCCATGGTTACAACACAAGGTTTTAATCAAAGGTAACCTTGAAAATAAAGGTGACTGACTTGTATTCAGCTATCTTGTCCTCCTACACTAAGGTAGAATGTAAATCAGTGTGATGTTTTTACAGGGAAGTTTGGTACTACCTATCTGTCAATATTTAAAGCTATCAAACTCATATTTACACTAACAAATTGTTCTACAAAAGCACGGTACAAGTATGGAAGGGTGTAATATAAGCATGTTTACCTCCGCCCAAGAGTAATGAAATGCTGCCAACCCTAAAACTCCACCAATTGTCCGGTTATGGTGTAGTCACTCAGCAGAACTCAATGCAGTGTTTCAAAAGGATGTCCTAGAGAAAAGTATCCCATTTTTATTTAAAAAAATACTTGAGACTAAGCTGTGGTGGCACAAGTCTGTAATACTAGAACTCTGGGAGGCTGAGGCAGGAAGACTGCAATTTGAAGACCAGCCTGGGCAATTTAGTGACTTAGTGGGACTCTGTCTCAAAATAAAAAACATTTTAAAAGGGGGATGTAGCTCCACGGGAAGCCCTCGGTTCAATCCCTAGTACCACTGTTATGGCTTGTATCCCCAAAGCCTCATGTAGTCATGCGGGGCCAGGGGTTCAGAATCGGCTGGATCTAGGATGTGTGATGCTGGAATTAAGGGTGCTCCACCCTGGGTGTGGGTGACACTAATCAACAGGTTTATAGCCTGGATAGAATATAAAGGGACAGAAAGAAGCTGCTGTTGCTTTGGCTGGCTGCTGCTGCTGCTGCTGTTGCTGCTTGCCGCCTTCAGCCTGCCCTGGCCGCCATGGACTGTTTCTCCTCTGCAGGGCTCCTGGGCCACGTCACCCTGCCTCAGAGCCAGCCAACTATGCAGTGAAACCTCTACAAACTGGGAGATACAACAGTTCTGTCCTCCTTTAACTCTGAATGTTGAGTATTTTGTCTCAGCAATGAGAAAGGTAACTAAGACAACCACAAAAAACAAAACTAACAAAAAAAAAATCATATATATGTATATCTCTCACAGAAGCAGTGGCATACACTTGTAATGCTAGCACTCTGTGAGGCCGAGGCAGGAGGATCACAAGTTTGAATCCAGCCTGGGCAATTTAGCAACTTCGGTTTTGTTTTGTTTTGTTTTTCTGTTTTTTTGAGACAAGGTCACTTTGTAGCACAGGCTGGGCTTGAACTTGTGGCGATCCTCCTACCTCAGCCTTCTGAGTGCTGGTACCACAGGCATGTGCCACTACACCTGGCTAACTTTGTAAGAACTTGTCTAAATTAGTTCAGGGTGGCCTGAACAATTCAGCAATTCTCCTGCCTCAGCCTCCTGAGTGCTAGGATTACAGGTGTGCGCCACCAGGCCTGGCTTGGAATAGCCAAATTGTTAACCATAGGGACAACCAACTGGATTCAACCTGAGATTCATAAAGGGAGCACTTTTATTTTTCTTTGCAGTGCCAGTAATCAAACCTAGGACCTTGTACCTCCTTGGCAAGCACTCTGTCTTTGGATTATACCCCTAACTCTGGGTACCTTTACAGATTCTTCACAGATATTCTAGCACCTAGTACAGCATTTGATTAACACAGAGACCAATTAGTTAACTCGTATGTGCTAGGTGGAAGAACATATGCAGCACAATACATGCCCTTGTGTGTATGCACGTGCACGTGCACCCCCCCCACACATACACCCTGTTTTTTAGATGTCTTCAGACTAGTAGAGTCTTCTGTAGTGGATGCTTGACTCATTTTGCATAGAGATTTTTTTGGTTTTTTGTTTTCTTTTGTTTGTATTTTCTTACAAAACACCTCAGATTTTATTCATAGTACAAAAGTGAACAACACATTAGTACAGAAAAAACTTAGCAGTAGTTTATCTTTTAAAATCAGAATAGCAAGTGAAGTGAAAAGTAGTAGATTCTTCTTTTTACTATAAAAATGAAAAGTACACATTGGGAATTAAACTGTTTTTTTTCTTCTTTCTACAAATGTAGCATATGTGCTTTGAGGTCTGTAATTGTCTACCACATATCATACTAAGTCAGAACTGACAGATGAGCAGTAGAGTGTCCACTGCCACCACTCATGCTGAGCTGGGCCAGGGGACACCTTGGTCAGAGAGGTTTGGACAGGAAAAAGAAATTGCAGAGTCTCTACCTCCCCCAACAGAAGCCCAATGAAGTGGCTTATACAGAAGGGATTTTGGGGGGTTTTTTTGTTTGTTTGTTTTACTTTGTTTTGTTTTTTTGAGGTGGGGTCTCACTATGTAGTTGAGGCTGGACTTGAACTCACTATATAGGCCAGGTTGACCTCAAATTTGCAGTGATCCTCCTGCCTCAGCCCCCTGAGTACTGGGATTACAGGCACGCGCTGCCATTCCTGGCCAGAAAGTATTTTAAGGAAACATGCAGAAACACACTTAACATGTTACACTAGCAGCACAGCTTTAGTCTGTTGCGATAGCAGGACAGCATTAGTCTATTTCCAGCACATGTGTCCATTCACTCACCAGTGCCAGTGCAGCAGGTACACCAACATGGAAAGCATTTTTGAGTGACAACTAAAGAGCATACAGCACACAATACTTTGATCTTTATGTGGATAATCATGGAAATTCCGAGATCATATCCACTGGGGTAGCCTGAGTATTCATCTATAAAAATACTTTCTTGAAAATAATGTTTAAAAGAGACTTCTAGAAACAGGGAGACTACATCAGGACCAGCAGAAGACATAGTGTTAGGAGGATGGCAAATATGAGACACGGAGTTGATTTCCTTCCTTTTTTTTTTTTTTTTTCGTGCTGGGGATTGAACTCAGGGCCTTGTGCCTGCAAGGCAAGCACTCTAACAACTGAGCTGAATCCTCAGCAAAGAGTTGATTTTCACTGGAGCTTTCCGGTAAAGGACATCTCTCTCAGTTGCTCCCTCCATCCAGGACAAGGAAATTCTGAGATCTCAGGTCAGGTGGCTGGCTCAAGTGAGTGACTCCCTGGACTTACTCTCTAACAAAACCCCACTGAGGCTGAAGCACTGAAACTCTGACCTATGTTAAAAAGAGCTGTGAATGCACAAAAGGGCTCATGCAAAGCCTTCCGGGACAGATGGCTGGGGACACACCGACATGCATGCCAGTGGAATGGCTGGTGTGGGCTTGCTGCAGAGGAACGTGACCCAGAAGCACCCGAGTGAGTTGTCTGACCTGGAGGAGCACCAGGGCCACTGAACACAGAAAGATGTTTCAGGACACACGGGTCCAGGAACGCAGGTCATGTTTTCCACCCATCAACACTTAACAGGAATGAAGGGCTGCATCACAGAGTTAGTCTTTCCAAGATGTACTCTTTTTTTTTTTTTTTTTTTGGTGCTGGGGATCGAACTCAGGACCTTCTGCTTCCAAGGCAAGCACTGTAACCACTGAGCTAAATCCCCAGTCCCTCCAAGATGTACTCTTCTGTTGTCATCAGCAGAAGTTTCTGATGTCACGAGCCTCTTGGGCTGGTAACATTCAGAATTATCCCCTTCACTGCCTGGTGGCAGGATGTAGTGCCACAGATTATTCTTGGAACTAGCATATTAGACAATTTGCACAACAATGTCATCACTAAGCCACTGCTTAAATCTGGTCCCTGGTCTTCTTTTTCTGCTCTGTAGTCCAAAAACATTTCCTTAAAAGCCAGAAAATCTGTAAATGTGAGCAGCATGTCAAAGATGGCACCAGCCACTTCATCTTTATGAACTCCTGCAATGTAGTTTTGAACGCTGTCATGTTGAATCCCAGGATCCGCTCCAGCAGTTGTTCCTCAATATATTTTTCCACTAGAGAAATATATTCACTAAAAATGGGAGTGGGGGTGAACTTATTCTCCTCTGTGTTTCAATGGCCCTGGTAGTACTTGTCCATGAAATTTCTCTGTAATAACTGGAACTCATCACCCATGATAATGTCCTCTCAATACCCAACCACAACATGAAGTTCTGCATCAGAGGCAGAGGAGAAGGACATCACCTTCTCCTCCAGGGCACCCATGTCATGGAGCTGCATCTTCCTGCACCAGCCTGGGCCCTGCTCCGCAGTGCCCATACCTGCATGATGGGTGCCCAGTATCCCGTGTAAGGCCCAGCTTCAGACTCTCTGGCTGTAGCCCCATGTGGACCAGGCCTCCTGCATGGAAACCTTTTGAAGCAATACTGTCCAAAGGAACTTTCTGCAGGAATGGGAATGTTCTTTATCTGTGTTGTCCAATATACAGTAGCTACTAAACCAGCTTCAAACACTGGAAATACAGCTAGTGCAACAGAATTATGTTTTAAATTCTGTTTACTTTTAATAAATTTAAAATAGGTATGTGGCTAGTTTTGGACAAGGCAGCTTTAAAGGATAGGCTGAAATAAATAGACTCTTCAGAAGAATATATACATGAACAAAGTTTTGCATACAAGTTCAAGAGATCTGGCACTTCAAACCTGTTCATGTGTCCTTAGATCAAGAACCTCTGAAAGTGACAAAATGATGAGAATAGGACAAAGAGGTCTCAAGAGGGTGATATACAGAACCAAGAGCTAAGATGAAAAATGGGCAAACATTAATGTTCCCACTCAAAATGCCAGAAGGATCCACACCAGGTGTGGACGTCGCCTCTGCCTCCTCCTAATGTATACAACATGCTGTTGACAGGCTTCCCACATTGTGCCATTTCTTCTATCAGAGCAGGGACATTTTTTTTCTTTCACTTTTGTTTTGTTTTGTTTGGTGCTGGGGTCAAACCAGGGCCTTGAGCTTGCAAGGCAAGCTAAATCCCCAGCCCCTCACTTTTATTTGCATTTATTTTATGCTTAATGTATTCCCATGCCTCCTCCCTCCCCAGTTTCTTCCAGAATAGCTTTTTCTTCTGTGCAGGCTGATCTTTTTTTTTTTTGTGGTTCCAGGGATCGAACTCAGGGCCTCATGCTTGCAAAGCAATCACTATAACCACTGAGCTAAATCCCCGGCCCTTTTTTTTTTTTTTTTTTTGGTGGTGCCGGGGATCGAACTCAGGCCCTTGTGCTTACAAGGCAAGCACTCTAATCACTGAGCTAAATCCTCAGCCCCTGTGCAGGCTGATCTTATGGTTTAGAAACAATCTCTTCCTTTTCAGTAAGAATCATCTCGAGGTGATGGGGAAGCTCATGCATGGGTTAATGCAGCCATGAGCCCTGGAGGTCCTACAGCACATCCTGGGTCCTTTGGTCACTGGGTTGGGACATCTCTTATTCACCATCATATATCTAAAGCCCATTGTAAACCTAGAACATAGTTAGCACTCAAATTCCTGCTGAATGAATGACCTTTACCGAACATCTCATTTTTTTCTTTTACCTCATACCTATTGGGCTGACTACTATAAAACCCAGCAAGTTAACCAAGGATAAGGCTCAGGGGTAGAGCACTTTCCTAGTGTGTGCCTCGGCTCAATTTCCAGCACTGCCAAATATAATTAAACAATGCACTGGAGAGGACGTAGAGAAATTAGAACCCTTGTGCAGCATTGGTAAGTGTGTAAAGTGGTACAACTGGTATGGAGAGCAATATGGAAATTATTTGAAAGTTCTTTAAAAATAGAATTTTTTTCAATCCCCAGGACCCGCCCCCAATGGAATTACCATATGATCCAACAATTCTATTTCTGGAAATTTCTGCCATTTTATAAGATCTTTTTAGATTATTTATTTTTTTAGTTTTTTGGAGGGACAGGGTCTCACAATGCAGTTCAGGTTGGCCTTGAACTCGAGGCAATCCTCCTGCCTCAGCTTCCTAAGTGCTGAGATTACAGGTATGTGCCACTAACACTCAGTTTACTGATAGTCTGCTTTGGTTCACAAAAGTTTTAATTTTGACAAAATCCAATTTATTTACATCTACTTTGTTGATTGTACTTTTGGTGTTATATCTGAGATTCCATCATCAAAGCCAAGGTCATATTTATTACTCTTTTTTTCTAAGAGTATCGATTTAGCTCTTTTAGGCCTTTGATCCATTTTGTTGATTTTTACACATGATGTGAGGCAGGAGCTCAATTTCATTGTTTCGCATAAGGATATCTAGTTGTCCTAGCACCTCGTGTTATACAGACTATTCTTTCACCATTGTTCTTGGCATTGTCAAAAAGCAAATGTATGCGCCTCTGCTCTTGTGTGGCCGGTCGGCAGGCAGGGCTGCGGCGCCAACGTGCTCTCGCTGCTCGGCCTCCTCCTGGTCTTGGCCCGCCGCACCTTTGCTGGCGCTTGCTGTCCACGCGGCTGCTCGAGACCCGACTCCGCTGAGGAGCCTGTGGGCAGGTCACTGTGGTTCCCTTCTGACCTCGCAGAGCTGCGGGAGCTCTCCGAGGTTCTTTGAGAGCAGGGGCAGGAGCGCCAGGCCCGTGTGCTCCTGCTCTTCTGCCGCGCCAGCTCTACAAACGGGACATTCCCATCCCTGGCTCCAGCTTTCGGACGGTTTTAGCTGGTGCCTCGTTCCGGCCATGGCTGCGGCTTCTACTGTGCTGTGCACTGATCTCGGTGGGTGCCTCGTGCTGCTACCTGCTCGCCAGTGTTTTTGGCAAACAGTTGGTGGTCTCCTACTTTCCTGATAAAGTGTCCCTGCTGCAGAGGAAAGTTTGATCCCGTACAGCTTCATCTG
>PVJO010015365.1:0-46187 GCA_004026905.1 Hystrix cristata
ATTCACAATGAAATTCAGACTGGAGAAATTCTAAACATGAACAAATTTTGAAATGTATACTGTTGCATAGATTAGGGAATATTGAAATGAAATGGGGCCAGAAGCTAATTATATGGAAATATTTCTATTTGCACATTTCTCCAGAAGGCAAAGTAGAGATTTGCAACCAATATATCCATATAAGTGACCAGAATATTAAGTTTTCTATCATTCCTTTAGCATGCTACCTCTCTCAGCACGTATCCTGTCCGAGTTCTTATGAAGGTGAGAATAATATCAAACTCATTAATTGTCTACGTTTTAGATATGATAAGACTTCAGTGTATGGTGTTAATTAAACTACAAAACAATTCCTCTTGCTGTGGTGTGCATTCCAAGTTAGAGCAATTAATTCACTCACTTAAACTGATCAAGATTTAATTACCATCACTCTGTGCAATTACTCCATAATTAAAGTAATTTGGTTCATTCCACTTGCTGACAGTGTCATTGAACAGCCATTCACAGAACCTAAAGAAGTGATAATTAACTTAAAGAATAGCTCAGGGCAGCTTTAGCCAGAGAAGTTCACTGTTAGTTATTACTGAAATACCTACAATGAGCTAAAATGTGGAGAGAAAATCCTGGGAGAATTTTTAAACAAAAATAATAGTAAAAATAACAACCTATTTTAGGGTTTTTTTCCCTCCCCCAAATAAAATCTCTAAAAGCCTCTGAATTTCGTGGCAATTTAAACAATTGTGGTTGCCATCGTTTTAACCTAACCATAAATTAGTGTCATGGGCAAAACAAACAGAACTTGAAAAAAATTAAGCACTTAAATATTGGTTAGGGCTAATTACTGTGGGGGATTAGGGCCTGCTTGGGGGTTGGTAGGGGCGGTACGAACTATACTCGTACAAAGAGAGCACTCAAAATCTTCAGAAAACTGAAAAGCTGTTTAAGAGTTGCAAAGCCCAAGTTTGAAAGCAGCAACAGGAAACATACACATATGCACAAGGGTGTGCACACACAAACACATGGCATGGGGGTGAACAGCTGCCTGTGTTTACGGTGGAATCATTGTTTTGTAGAGTGGTTAACTGACTAGCTCTCAAAGCAGGAAAAGGCAGGAGGGATTCTGCAATTCAGACAGAGCATCGGTGGGAAGTGCAAGAGATGACAGGCTGCCAGTGGGGTGGATGAGCAAGGCCACCTGAGATCCCAGGCAGGGGTGGGGGGGCGGCAGGCAGAATGCCCCTCCTCGGGGAAGGTGCAGACTGCACTGAACTGAAAGATGGGGTTGAATAGGATTGGGGGGACAGGACCAGATGAAACCTGAAGGAACCTCCCCACTAAAGGCCAATGAAATCCAATCTGCGGGGACGGCAGCTCGGCTGGGATTCAGGAGTAATGGGGAACGGTGCCTAAGACTAGCCTTCTAAGGAAAACATTCACAGAAGCAGTGACATTCCATTCCCGCCCGTCTCAGAGGAAGGGTGGCCCTCCAGGGGCTGCCCATTGGTGTCATACTGGGGCGCCCTCCCTGGATTCTGTGTCGGGAATTAGGGAGAGGGCAAGGGCATCTATGTTCAGGATAGTGGTGATTTCTCGTAAAGAAAAAAAAAAATCACCTCAATGCTGAACATCCACAGGCTGTTTTTCCTGTCCCTAGTCCTCGAACTATGCGGTAGAGCAACTATTTACATTGTGTCAGGCATCATAAGTAATCTAGAAATGATTTAAATATTTGGAAGAATTTGTGTAGGTTATAGGCAAATGCTTCACCATTTTCTATAAGGGACTTGAGCATTTGGAGATTTTGGCACCTACGGAGAGCTTGGTGGAATGTTCTAGAACCAGCGCCCTTGATTCTGAGAAATATGGAGGCTGAATGAAAAACCTCCATATTAATCAGAATTCTCCAGAGGAATGAAACGCTCTTCTTTAATTAGAAGCTATTCAGAAGTCTGTCTGATCTATCTATCTATCATACATCCATCTATCCACCTCCTTCCTGCCTGTTTACCTAACTACCTGCCTATCACTTTGGGTTGTGTGCGTATGTACCTGTGGAGTTCATTCACCACCTGTGGAGGCTGGCAAGCCCCGTGGTGTGTCAGGTAGACAGAGACCCAGGTCAGCGGATGCCGCAGCTCCAGTCTGAAGGTTAGCAGGCTCAACACCCAGGACAGCCGATGTTTCTGTTGCAGTGTGAAGGCAGGAAAAAGCCCAATGTCTAGTTCAAAGGCATTTAGATAGGAAGAATTCTCTCTCTGTGAAGGGATTCAGTCCAGTTGACACAGAAAGTTAAGCATCACACTTTCTGCGGGCCCTTCTGGTCTAACGCCCTCCTGTGTTATGCAGAGCACGGGGTCGAAATCCCCTTGTAAGTGGAAGCGGCGCTGTCTCCCAGGCTTTCCCGTAACATAGGGAACATAAACTTACCACGAATGAAGGTCATGTAGGGTGTAGTGGGACAGAAGAGAAGGAGCCCGTCACTCTGTTGGGGCTTTGTCACCCAGATGTGTACACAGCCCAGAGACAGTCCCTCACGGTATGGTGGCACCGGATGATAACTACTCGCTAGGTGGAAAGACACAAAATGAGTGGGAATTTGGTAAACTGGGGAAGACGAACATCTGAGAACACTGAGTTGGTACGAAACTAACCACGTGAAACGAGATGATATAGTGGGGAAAGTTATAAAGTCTCTCTAGGGAGGGCCGGTTCAAATTGAGACAATCTGTAAGTTCCACATATATACAGGGACAAAGACTTAAGAAGAAGAAGAAGATGGTAAAATACTTCACCCATCTCTGAATTCTGATTATGTGTTGAAATAAAATCATGCAGGACATTGTTTTTGTTGGGATACAGGACGACTGTGTCCCTCGAGGGATCACATGTTGGAAGCTCAGTCCTCAGCGCGTGTGTGAGACAAGGTAAGGGGTGGGGCCTGGTAGGAAGTAATAGGTCCCTGAGGGTGGCGTCCTCGGAGGAAGTTCTTGTGGTTAGTTGCACAAGGGGATTGTTGTAAAAGAGCAAGCCCAGACCTGCCCCAACATCTCTGGCTTCCTAGATGGCCCTCTGAGGTCTCCCTCTCACTTGCCTTTCTGCTGTGTCGCATCCTCCATGAGGTCTACCACTGCCATCCGGTTGGATTATCAGCCTCCAAACTGTGAGCTAAATGATCCTTTTTACTTTATAAAGTTCTGAGCCTTGGACTTTTAACCTAAGACGCTGTGCCATGTATTGATTATTGCATATGACAACTGTCATCTTTATTGCCTGCATAAAAATTCAGACTTTGTTCGGGTCTAAGAGTGAGATTCTGTTATGGTTTGTAGCTAGATGTCCCACGACAGCCTCATGCCCTCACAGGCAGGCTTTTGGAAGGCGGTTGAGTCATGGAGGCAACACGGTGAGTTGCTTTTAGGAGTTGGAACCACACAGAGTGTGACCTGGGAGAGTTTATCCCCCTCGCTGGCTCCTCTTGTTCTCTGCTTCCTGACTGCCATGAGCGAGCCTCTTTCCTCCCCCAGGCCCTTCCACCACGCTGTGTCTTTGTTTGATCGCGCCAGCCATGGACTGGACCTTCCAAAACACGAAGCAAAGTAGGCCTCTCCTTTAGGCTGTGGTGTTGGGTACTCTGTCGCAGGGATGAGGAAGATAACTGAGGCCGATTCTTTGTTGTTAAGAAAGGTGGACCGTCACCCTAGAACTTTGGGATAACTCCATCCTGTGCTGTGGTCAGAGCCAAATGCAAGCCAGTGAGATAGAAGAAGTTCTGAGCCCCAGAGTTAAGCACAATGCCTGGTACCATCAGTGACTTGCAGTAATGAGACAGGTTCATTCTACATGGTCACGTAGTCGACATTCTAGGTTCTTCACATGAATGACTGAAAGTATCATTCAGGAAAAATCCTTAGGCCCCTTTGTATTTGATCAGCTCCCACCAGCTTCAGTTGTAAAAACGAGTTTTAGTCTGGCTGGCACAGGACTCTAGCAATATGCATTTCATATTGCGTTAGGGAAAAAAACTTGGTTTTGGACTGGAAAGGATACACATCAGCATATGGCCCACTTTTCTCTCCCAGTAATGCCAGGAAAATGGGTCTTTATCGCTTACATTTTTATTGGAAGGAGAAAAGGAGAGTAGGGGGCTCAAACCTCTCTGGAAAGATAGAGTTTCCTTGGATGAAATAAACTCGTGGTTACATTGATAAGGATGTACAATCACCCATCACCAAGTTACATCTTCTGAGAAGCGAATTATGTAATCCTCTTCGGTATGACCCGAAGTACCATTTAGTTAAAGAAACCTTTGTCTGCAGGAATATTGGGCCGTTTTGTAAGTCCTGTAAGGAGCATTTTAGAAAACAGAAAACGGAAGGATCCTACGAAGCAATACAGTGAGCTTTCCTGCACATGAATGAGGCACGTTCAGTAATAGGTGGATGTGGATATAATTCATACTAACCTCGCACATTTAATACCATTAATTCGTCAAAACTAATGATACTAATTTATTCAAAAATGAGATTAAACTGGGGTGCCTCTCACAGCCGTAATCCGTGACTGATGGCCCAGGGACCACGCACACATGCTCACTGCTGCGGGAAGCTGGCAGACTCTCTGGGCTTTAGTTAAAGCATCTGAGGAAAACAAAACAAAACAAAACAAAAAAAAAACCAGAAAAAAGATTGCTTGATCCTCTGCACACCTTGAATGTTATATTTTAGCAGCCAAACCAACGATTTATGTTTAATGCCAACAGGGCCGAGGGACACAATTATTTTTATAAAGAGCGTTAATAGAAATCAGCAGGTATGAAGAGCCCAACGAGACTCACAAATGATGGTTGCTGAGTTGACTATTTCTGGGCATCGTGAAATGTAGCCAGCCAAGACTGGTGCATTGTGGTACTCAGTGTCATTGAATGCTGAAGGACGTGCACCTGTCCCTGCTCTTCCTCCCTCGCTTGCTCAGTTTGCAGTCTGTAAACAGGCCGTACCCCTCCCCCAGCTTCTTGACTTCTGGGAACAGCTACTGAGCAGTCACCCTGAGTGAGGCTGCCACTAGAGCTGGGCAGAGGAGAGTAATAGGGCGTGGCAGTGTCGCCACGGAAAGACCACACAGACCTACCAGAGCAGGCATCGAGCTCCAGCTAGAATAATACCCGGCTGTGTGATCCTGGACTAACGACTGAGCCTCTCCGGGACTCCACTCTCCTCTGTCAACATGCCTGTATGATTGTTCTGAAAACCGCCTGGAAAAATATATACACAACAATTAGTGCAATACCTGACAGATGCTGTTATTTAACAAGGAATGGCTAGTGTTTTTATATTAAAGTACCCAGCAAAGTACCTGTGCGAGGTAAACAACATTCACTCCCTTCTTGCTTGTCAGTGTAGATGCTAATGCCCGGCCTTCGTGGGAAGTGGGTGGGGTGGGAGACATTCGTTTGGGGCTTGGTCTCTCTCCCCTGCCTGGCTACTTCGCTGGTGAGGCTTTTCTTTCTACACTTCTGTGTCTTCTTTTTAAAAAGCACCTGTTTTCAGGAAAAAAACAAAATCTGAAACTTTCGCATGCTGAGAGACGGAAGCGAGTAACTGATGTGAGAAGCGAAACTCTGGTGGTCGGTGTGTGGTCCCGGCTAGGGATGCGGATGCAGGCGGGTCCCGGTGCGGGCCCAGAGCGGAGGGTGGGGGGGGACACACACGACATGCCCGCCTCCTCCCCCTCTCAGAATGGACTACTTCCAGCAAGCAGACACAAACCGAAAGGGATTCCAGGTTCATGTGCTGCAGCAGACACGTACTAAAGTGTGTTTCCAATCAGTCAGGTTTGTCCCTCAGACAAATTCCTGTTGTGGTTGTTAGAAAATAAATTGTTGGGTGTGGAGTGTAGATCAGTGGTAAAGCCCTTGCTTAGCATGCCCGAGGTCCCGAGTTCAGTCCCCAGCACTGAAAAGTAAATGTCGCGTTCATAATAGCAGCATCATTTACATATATTACTGTGTAAGTATGTTACATGGATTTCGCTATTACTTGCCTTAAAAATTCTTGGAAGTAGTTAACTTATTATCTGCATTTTTACAAATGAGGAACTCAAGGCCTGAGAAAGTAAATAACTCTTGGGAAAGCCAGATTGTACAGCCTCTTCAGAATGAACACAGATGCACTGTTCCTTACCCATTACGGCTAAAGGGGCTTTTGTTGTGAGCCGAGCCTAAGTAAACTATGTGAAGTTGAACACAATTTTTATTTCACCATTGTTTATAGATGACCTTTTTCCTGGCAGCGACTTTTGTCCATAAAGCAAGTCACACCGACACATCTGTCGGGAGCAGCTGAGGACTCAGGGCTGCCTCTGGCTTACACAGACTTCTCACCATGGGCACAGCTGGTAAAAGAGACATGTACACAGCTAGTGTGCAAGGGCGCAGGTGGCCTTGTGCACTGAACAAAAGGCCTCGTGTCCCAAATGCATGCGGAAAACAGCTCCATGGAAACAGATTTTTGCTTTAATATTTTAAAATAAGCAACCACTTAACTAGTTACTTAGTTAACTAATTAAATTCTCTAAGGGAGTGTACCTTTTTTTTTTTTAATATACTATTATTCATTAGGACCCAGATTCTACAGAGTGCCAATAATTTGCCTTTGGGTACTCTGGCTGCTTTTCAACAAGTGAAATCAAAACTCTACCTTGTTTGAGTTGCTCCTGTCTCGGGACTGTCGCTGGCCACCTCCACTGAGCTGACCATTCTACGGCAGGCCATGGAGCACTTGGGTAGGACACAGCAGTCTACTGGCCTCGAAACGATGACAAGAGGTCGCAAGATCACACAGTGTGCTACTGCATCAGCCGCAAAGCTAAGTGAAAAGATCAGCCCCGTGAGAGCATAAACACGTTGACAGAATAAGGAAAAAGACTTACAGCAGAGCTAAAACGGAACCTTCCTCAGACAGCGTGTATGCAGGAAAGCTGAGGCTTGAGTCCAGATTCTTCCGGATCTTTTTGAAAGGTCGACTTTCCTCCTTCAAAGCACAGGCCCTTGCGGTCACTTTGTTTGTCCTTCATCTTGTCCTGCTGTGGGCACTGGGGCTGAGCGCAGGACGCCGGCCACCAGCAGGTGACAGTGACGGCCACTTACTAATCACACATGTGCACAGACGCACCCTGGGCCTGGAGGACCACGCAGGCCACACAGGCCACACAGGACTGCAGCCAGGAGCAGAGCCCGTGGAAGGCTAGCTCGGTAGGGACACAGGGTGACTGGACTCCTGGTCCTCAGGGAGGGTGTCAGTGGTTTGACTGGGCCCCCAGGCTGCAGGAAGTGTGATTCACTATGTAGACAGAGGACCAGGTGCTTGGGGCTGGTCCGGGAGCCAGAGATCCAGCCTGTTGGGTTGGGGGTTGGGGCAGGGGACCCGCAGTTAGGCTTTGTGGGCCGCAAGATGCTCAACAACGACAAGACAGACAACAGTTTCAGGCCTGACACTCCAGCTTGTGTTGACATGTTAGCAGTCACTGGCCAGGTGTAGCTCTCAAACACCTGGAATGCGGCCAGCCCGAACTGAGATATGTCGTCAGGATGAAATACTCATGCGCATCAGATTTTAAGGACCTAGTATAAAAAAGAATGTAAAAATATTTCATTAGGGCTAGGCTTTGCTGGTGCACCCCTGTGATCCCAGCACGGAGGGAGACTGGGGCAGGAGGAGGGCAAGTTTGAATCCCATGAGGGCACCTTAGAGAGACCCAATCTCAAAAAAAGAAAAAAAATAAAGAGGGCTGAGGCTATAGCTCAGTAGTAAAGTGCCCTGGGCATAATCCCCAGGACCCAAAAACTTTTCATTAAAGTTTTAATTGATTACAGAATAGCCTTAAAGTTGACAAAGATTAAATCCTTGTTTTGCAAATGAGGAAAATGAAGCTCAAAGACATCATTACTTTACCACTCAGAAATATTTTGGCTGCAAATAATAGAATACCTGTCAACCGATAGCTTAAACAAGTTGGAATTCATGTGGCTTCTGCAAGATGGCGAGCGGAGGCCGTCTAGGGTGTCTGTGTCATCGCAGACCGCAGGAGCCGAGGCTCTCCGTGTCTTCCTGCTCCATTCTTCACAGAGTGCCAGCTTTCTCCTTGGATTTACCATTGCTATATGACCGTCACTCTGCTAGCAGGAAGAGGTGAGGCCAGAGGGCAGAGGAATCCAATAGCTTGGGATGCCCCTGTTACTTCAAATGTCCCCATCTTCCCACCCAGCATCCCAATGGCTAGAACGTGTTTCACAGCTACTTTGTCCACAGGGAATACCAGGAAATGGTATTTTCGCCTGATCTCAAACACTTAAGGACGCTTATCTTATTTGTCACATTCCCAGTCGCTGGTGCACAGTAGACTCTCGGCTGACACCCCACCAAGCAGAGAAGTCTGGGTGGCCTCTGAGTGAGGCGCTTCCTCACAAGTCCCTGGAGGTCGGCAAAGGCAGACAGGTGGTGGCAAGTTTAGCCGCACAACACTGAAAGTCTCTGCTCAGGAAAACTGAGCAGGGAAGGAAAAATAGGCAGGGCTGCTAAGCTTCTGCACTTTGCTAAGTGATGCTTTTAAGAGGCTGGGAGACCATTTACGTGAAAAGATGTCTCCCACAGCTAGATAAAGGAAGCAACTCCAAAACTACTCATATCTTGCTCTGTCTAAGCTTTTGCTAATATGTTGCAGCCCCCTCCCCGCACCGGCCAAATCTGCCTCAAACCTTTGCCTTTAAGTAGCAAGGTGGGGACTAAGCTGTGCATCTTAGCTAAAATCACATTTGCTCCTAGGAGATGAAGGGTGCAAGTAGATGAAGTGGGAAAGCAGCTAGGTACATGCGTATGAACCTGCATTTGTACACATGCCCACATGGAGGCCGTGCAAGAAAAGCATTTTGAGGTTAGCAGCTGGTGAGGTAGACCTTAGGTTGTGGGAGGGAAGAAGGAGCCAGGGAAGTCATCATAATGTGACATGGTCCTCAAGGAAACTCTTGTGACGAGTCGAACTTTTTGGACATGTTCCAGTTTTAAATATTCTTCCCATGGCAGACCCAGGCTCCATAGTGTATCCTGATGTGCGAGGTACAAAATGTAGCCCTGCAGACATGAGCTGCTGGCCGTTCTCTGTTCCAAGGGTCTGAAGCTCTGCATTTTTCATTCCTTCTTCTCCGTTCTTCTTTGCTGTTTGTTCCATTTCCAGGGTGGAACTCCTATTTGCGGGTGAAGTGTGTCTACAGTTTGCCCACAGAGCTTGGCACACTCAGGAGGTCGGGCAGTTTCAAAACTGAGGCTCATCTTGGCGTGGTCAGTGATTACCAAACACAAACAGTCGCACCTGGTCACAGATAAGCTCATCATACGGATACAGGCGTAGCTGTATACTAAAATACAAGGAACAAAACTGAAAACAAATAGCTGTTTCACTCTTTAAGTGTTAACACTTGCAGAGACATTTGTATTTTATCATACGAATAGCATACATTTAATTCAACTCTACAGATTGCTTAACTGTTGACTAGTCATTTTAAGAATATAATTATTGTACTAATTTATGCCCACTGATCGACTATGTTCATTTTAGTAACTGCTTCTAACCTCATCCAAGTGAAGATATTTTAAGCTGAAAAACGCTCCCTGACTCAGTGCATTCCTGGGCTATTCTGGAATCCCTGAGATCGGGTGATTTATAAATAATAAACAGTTCATTTCTCACAGTGGTGGGGCTGGGAAGTCCACGATCAAGACACTGGAAGTTTCCGGTTCCGGTGAGGCGGCTCTCTGCCTCCTCTCTGTGCAGACGCGGTGGAACGACCAGGCAGCTTTCTGAAGCCGCTTTCACGAAGGCTTCGCCTCTTGCCGCACTGCACCTTGCGTTGGGGAATAAATGCCAACACGAATGTTGGAGGGACACAGACATCTGAACTGTCGCGCCTGCACTGTTTCACAGGAGGCCTGGAAAAATGCCATTTTACTTATTTTATGATAAGCTAATACAGTTGTAGTCCACAATTTTATTTTTCCCTTTCCTCCTCCCCCAAACCTCGGGCATTTGAGAATTTTGGCTAAAATTCATATTTTGAAAGATGCCACAATGACAATGGACGCGACACCAACAGGCCATTAATCTGAGCTAATCAGCGCTGACAAGCCGGGCGCATCTTCTGGCTGGTCAGTCCCAAGTTTTCAGTCAGAGAAGTACCCACTTGGGGTGTCTCTCTGAGTCGAAACAGGGCTGATGGTTTCTGGAGCACCCTTCCTCCAGTCAAGCCGCATCTCTCCACACACCCTCCCCCGTAATCCTGGGGGGGCTCAAATACGGCCAGCCTGTGTGCAATGTTTTCATTTTCTATTGACTGGTTGTGTACTTCCCTTGTGTTAATCCCTTGTTAATGGACACTTTCTTTGAGCCAGCTGAGATCTGAGTTGTGTTGTCTTTGTGATTCTAGCAGATTTTATTACTTGGATATCTTTGTTTTCATTATTTTGAGATTTTGGGATTTTGTCTGTTTCATTGATATTGATTCTCTCAGTTAGAGATGGGCCAGCCTCCCACAGTTTCTGTTTGTGTTTGATCCACAAACGGTGGGGGGTACTCCTCAGCTGCCAGTGTTTTGGTTCTAGCTTCAGCTGGGAAAGGGCTGGTAAGAGCCATTAGCAGCTTTCTCTACCGCAAGCAGATGAATGTGGCTTTAAACCTAGGTGGGGGACTTGTGTTTTGTCATTTCAATGACCTCCGGCCATTGTTCTGGGACAGGCATTTTAGAACACAATGTGGAATTTTAGAGTCCTGGCACTTTCCGAGAAATCCAAAGAAAAATACGGCTCATTCTGTAGTTATCAGCTGTTTCTCTTCCCACTTAATGACTCTGGGCAAGTTATTTGACCTCTTTGGGCCTCAGTTTCCCCACTGTAACACGAAGCTGCTGCACCAGATGACCTTTAATCCATGATTAACAGATGAAGAGGAAGTAACGTTTCTTGGACTGTTAGGCTAAGCTCGAATGCTCACCTGGTTTATTTCAGCGTTATATAATGACTTTACAGTGACAACTCTGTGGGTAAATAATGTTCCATTTTGTGGAAAAACCGAATTGAAACATAGGCTCAGATCCTATGCTACATCTGTCTGTGCCGAGGGGTGGGTGGCTATGTCACTGCTTCCTACGGGAAAATGCACCTTCTGTCCGGATTCAGGTGCCAAGTTCCCAGAGAGGAGGCTGCAGCGGCCGGCACCCTCCTGCACTGGGTCTTTAGAAGCCTGTTGAGTTAGGTCACTTGTGTTTATGGTGGCGAGGATGAGCGGTCCCTTTGGCAGTGCCCAGAGTAAATGGATCCTGAGGTTTCAAAGGCGCCGGCCGCGTGCGTCCCGACTTCAGGGGACAGTCACGGAGTGCTGGTGGTTCTCTGTGGCCAGAAGATGTTCCCTTTGCTCACACTGTCTCTTCGGGGACCCATCTCTACCCTTGTGCCTTTGTGAAGAAAGGTTAGGCTAAGAAATGTAAATTTAAAAATGCTTGTTGAGTAAAAATTAATAAAAATTCTTTAAAAAAGCTGCTGGCAAAATGTTTTATAGCTGCACAATTTTAAACAGCTCATCTACACTGGCCAGAGGGTTATGACCATTGTGATAAAACCGTGTCACAGAAAGAAGCTCTGTCTGTCCAACCAGCAGTCTCCTCCCTTAAGTAGAGAAGACCACCGTCAGGTCCCGACGAAGGTGAGAGGACTTAACTCGGATCCCTTTCAAACGTTTTCTTCAAGCTGCAGGAAAGGCTGAAGACTTATGGAGGGAGGCTGCGAGTTCCAGTCGCTGGGCCCCGAGCTTGCTGAACCCGTGCGGCCGAACCACACTCCTGTGACGAACTGAGAAGGCGGCTCAGCGTCTGATGGCTTTGATTTCTTCATTGCCCTTCAGAGCACATCCTTTGGAGTTTCAGAATATCACAGTGAATTTCACTAACTTACATAATCAGTCTGCATTAATAGTAATAACAAAAATTGGCAATCGTGAAATCATTTCATACTTAAAGCTCTTTATAAAAGAATTTCTTCCAACCTGTTGCATTTCTCTCCCTGAAAAGTGTCCTAGTGGGTGCGGTGGAAAGTGGTGGAACTTTCTGGGTGGCCTGGCCCACTGCTTGGCAGTCTACTGTAAATACTGTGGGGAAGAAAGTCATGATTTGTGCAAGACTCAATGTCTTCATTTTATTAGGTTTTCAGATGGCTGGAATTCGTTTTGTCCCACTTGCCAATCCATTTGCAGTAATGACTCACCAAATTCGGTAGGTGTTTAGTGCCACTGCTGAATCTGTACGAATCCACTAAGCTGAGACTTTTAGAATTCAACATTTTTGCTTAGCTTTTCAACTGCCACACGAGAAAGCAAATTGGCCTTGCAGAATCTTTCCCATACTTCGCACGGTTTTGTAAAATAAATTATTTTAGTTATTTAAGCTTAAATACTTTTCAATGATAATTGCTTAATGCTCTTCACCAAACTTCCTTTCTTCTTCTCCTTTCATTGCTTCAGGGTACTCACTGAAAAGGATTTAAAATTATTGCTTAGAATGCTCTTTCCCTCGACCAGGAGTACAGGGCCTTGTACATCCAGTAGTCTGTCAACTCACCCTTTCCATTGACCTTTTCAGAAAAGTTACCCCGTGCTTAACATCCGCAGGCGGTGGAACAGAGAAAAGATTTAGATATTGATGGTTCCTTCAGGAATCAACACAAGGTGCTGGGGAGAAACTAGCAGGGGCGCAGCACAGCAGGGAGCAACTAGAGTGGCCTGGGGACAGCGGTGGCCTGGGGACAGAGGCAATGCCAGATGCCTGGGTGGGAGCCTAGTGCCAGGCCCTGCCACAGACAGTGGTGTCTTGTGCCCAGAGCCTGGGCAGCCTGCCCCATCGGCTACCACAGAACAAGGCGTGGGGGCTGCCGCACCTGTGGGAGCCATGCGCTAGCTCTGTGGAAGTTATTTTTCTTAATGATTTAGAAGAAGAAAGGAAGGATGGAAAAGGAAGGGGGGTGAGATGGGGAAGGAAGGAATGAAAGAAGAGAGGGAGGGAGGAGGGAAGGGAGACAGAGGGAAGGAAAGAAGGAAGGAAGGCGGGAAAGGAGGAGGTCAGGAGACCCCCCTTTGCTGTTTGTTTATTTTGATCTGCTGTTCTATGCAGCCAAGGCCAATCTTAGCAGATGCATCTCCATCTTATAGTTAATTTTAATTTTGCTTCTATCAAGTTATACAAATCTCTTTTTTTAAGATGGGGAAAACTGGAACAGATTTTATCAGACATCCAGAACTAGACACTTGCTGATCCACAGAGATAACACCTCACAGAGCCCCTTGTAGACAAAAATCTGCAAAACGCAAGACACACCTAAATCTAGTGGCCAAAGAAACGAGACATTAAAAAATGAGAAAAAGCCTAAATAAAAACAGTTTTCTGGAGCGGTAGATGATCTGACAGTGCTGAATCCCTCTTCCTCTGCCGAGGTTTGGCCAGACAGACCCGTGCCAGTGTCCCGACCCTGGTAAGCTGCCCTTCCGGGTCTCTGCAGTCGCTCAGCCATCAGTCCTAGTATCTCATGACTTCTTTTTTTTTTAAACCATTGTAACCTGGTTGCCATTTTCTCTTGCACAAAGTCAACTGAAGCCCTCAGCTGGCACACATCACACTGTCAGATGTGTGAGTAACTGATGCCCGCAACAAGATCACCGCTCCTTTCTCTCCCAGGGCCACGCACGTTACTCAGCATCTGCATGAGGGCTGCCAGAAACACGCCAGCTACGTGTTAGGAAAACCACCCAGCATTGTCTCCCACACTCAAGATGACTTTCTGCAAAACAGTTTATGTTTTCTTCAAGCAGGTGGATGATGACATAATAAACCAGCTGGACCCCGAGGTTGGGCTCCTCCAAAGAGACCGGGCGTGGTTATCAGTGTGGCTGGTGCTCCTTTAGTGAAGTGACCGGTGGCTGGGTGTCCAGTCTCCAGGGGCGAGCCGGAGCGGCCCAGCCAGGTCTGCAGCCGGCCTCGTGCCTCAGCACAGCAAGGCTGGTCTCGTTCCAATCCTGGGTGGGAGGTTCTAGGACGTAGCAGAAGGCTGCTTTGGTTCACTCATGCCATTGTGTGGGAAGATGAGGTTCAGGTTTAGATCTTGCAGAGTTTAAAACTGACAGTTGAAACGTTTGGTTTTAATCTGTGCTTAGCTCTCTGCTCTAGATTAGCCACAGTAAGCACATGGTGGCACTTTATCCACAGTCTCCTCTCACCCTCTGGAAAACATCATCCCTTCTGGGCTCCTGGTTACTGAGTCCTGGGTGGCTTCAGGGCACTAAGGCAGAACCCCTAATTCTCCCTTCATCCCCTGGCAACCACAGCTCTCTGTGAACCTGACTACGCTGGGTACCTCATACGAGCGGTGTCCTAAGACATTTGTTCTTCGTATCTAAGTCCGTGTGCTTAGCATGATGTCTTCAAGGCTTGTCCATGCTGTCTCTTTGCTTTTATTTATTTATTTTTAATTTATTTTCTTTTATTTTTTGTGGTACTGGATTGAGCCCAGGGTCTTCACACTGTGCTATATCCTCAGCCCTGTTTATTTATTTAGAGACAGGGTTTGGCTAAATCACTAAATGGCCCAGGCTGGTCTGGAGCTTTCCATCTTCCTGTCTCAGCCTCCCAGAGTGCTGGGATTACAGGTGTAGGCCAAGTTGCCTGGTTTCTCCTTGTTTTAAGAATGGTCTTGCCTAGACTGCTTTCTTACTCAGGCTGCACCATGGTAGCCTAGAGCCTTTCCTTCTCCCCCTCAGGATGGTTTTGGAGCTGCCTGTCATTCGTTAGCCTCACACAAAGTGGCGATCATCCTCCCTCTTGGTGTGAGCGCCAGCTGCAGACTCTCCGTGGAGACTACCCCGCGGTCCCCAGACAGAGCTGCTGGGCCCCATTTGTTCTTTCCAAGGTTCTAGGGTTTTCCAATGCCTGTTAACTCTTCTACAACCATCAATTCAAATGCACAAGTTTGGTGATTCAAATTACTTTTTCCAAAAGTACTTTAAAATGCATTAAGTTATTAATTGCCTGCTGGCACTTTAATCAAATGGGAAAATTGACATAGCCAGAGGCATGTATTTTTGTGGAAAGAAAATTTATTTAAGAAGAAACAGCAGCCCTTACTGCTTAATTTAAACTGAGAAAACTGTGGAAAATCAACTGCTATGGAAAATTAATAAAACATTTCCAGCTGCAAACAGTGACTAATTGTACAAGATGAAGACTGCCCAGAATTAATAACTTGCAGTCTTGTGTGTGAAGAACCCCCTACCACTTCAATTTACTGGGAGATTAAATTACTTCTAAGTTTGCCATATTAAAACAGAACATGAATAAAATGTTAGCGAACGCACATCTATTATTTACTGTCTGTGATACGGATATAATTATTTCCAAACAACCACAATGTGACGTGACCAGTAATATTTAAATGACTCTTTTAGAAAGAGTCTATTACGTTTTTTCATGTGAAAATATTTCCTCTTACTTTTAGTCACAAAATGGACCAGTGGACTTCAACAGATGGTTTTCCCTGCCCAGTGGATGGGACTGTGCTCAGCACTCCAGCTTCTGTTTCTCCCTCTCTGCATCACACATCACTTAGGAGAAACAAAGACAGCAGGAAGTCTTAGCATCTCATTTAAGAGCTCTGATCTTAACTGAAAGTCAGTCCCTCTGCCCGAAGAAATCAAGATAGGTGCCTGTAAGCATCGCCTGGTGCCTGATGGGACCATGAGCTCAAGGGCCTAACAGAATAGATCCCTTTACGGAGGGACACGAGGCAGAAGGCAGGGCCAGAAGCACCTCCGGGGGCGGCCGGGTCCATTCCTAAAGGAAAAGTGTGGGCACAGGCCCGGTCAGCACGATGTGCGTGTCTTCCAAGCTTGCTTGTGATTTGCATTGTCTCGTAGGCCTCGGCATCTTCAACAATAAAGTGAAGATCAAACAGCCAAAATAGATGTTGTTCTTCTTCTATCTTTGCTGCCTGGATTGGTTATTTTCTTGCCTTAAACAGCCACCAGGGGGTCTGGCAACTTTCCTAGCACCTGGACAGCCCAAGGGACCCCAAGAAGTGAAATGCTATGAAGGGAAACCATCAGGTGGTCATCAGACACGTATGTATTCAAGGGAGCAGGCTAGAGAAACAAAGTTCAGAAAACCAGGAGCTCTGTTTTTACACAGCAATCAATATTTTAGGTTTGTTTGCTTTTTGTTTTTGTAAACTTTTAGATATTAAACAATAGCTCAGGAAACAAGAGAGAAGTAGCTTGCTGTGTGTGGAGGAGACGTATCAGAGGGGGATTTTCTCAGCAGAGTGGCGCAGCTCCTCCGGCCGCTGATCCCTAATGAACACAGAGGGTCCCTTCAGCCTCTTGCTACTTAATATTGCTGGCAGGAAGGTCCGAGCACCACCCTGGAGAGAATAAAGGCATGTTGTTTAGAAATGCAGAGGCTTAACCTGGAGTAGAACTGGTTTGGGGTTTACCACGGAAGTTATCTGGACACATCGTTTGATTTCCTGGTTTTAAATGTAATTCTAAACAAAATCTGGCCACGTAGCCCTCTGCTATGTGACACAGAGAGACTTTATCTGCCACCAGATGCCACTCAGGCTTAAAGCTGTGGAAGTGAGTTGTATAAATAGGGGCCTTCTCTAGGGGGCCCTGAAGGAGGAAAATCGAAGCCTGCTACCTCCTCCCCCTCACTCAGCCTGGAAACCATTGAGGTTGCTCCGCCCCATCGGGCTTCACTTCGGTTTTCCTGCTCTAGAAATGCCTGAGAGTTGCACCCGCAGGCCCGGGCCTCAGGCGCAGGCCTAGTGGGCGGTGCTGGTGCAGCTGGGTGAGGCGGCCCGGAAGACACCCCAGCGCGGCTCCGGGCAGGCGCGAGGCGTTCCCGCCCAGGGTGTCTCCCAGGTCTCAAATTGAAGCAAGTCTCAGAAGCAAATCCCCTCGGCCCCCTCAAGAGGAAACGACTGTGCTTTGCTAGCAGTGCTGACTGCTTGGACCCAGAGGGGAGGGAACAGCGGGGGATAGAGGGCAAGGTCAGAGCGCCTGGGCCTGTGCCCAGCCATCCTTTCCAGTGGGGAATCTGACCTTCTGTCTTCCTGTTACACACCATTTCATGTGTGGTGACTGGCCACCCTGAATCGAAAGTAGACGTTTCAAAAGTGCAAATTCTCTCTAAAGAGTTGTCTGTACTCCGTGTCTCCGGTGCTCTGCCCCTTCTGTCAGCTGCTGTCATTCCTGTCAAGGCCACACAAGCTTCACACTGCCGCATCTGATGATTGGCTCCCAGTCCCAGCATTATGTAATGTCTGATGTGGTCCGTCCTCCTCGGAACACTGTCTGCACTGCCTTTCCAGGGTCCACACTGGCCTCCTCTCCTTCTGTCTTCCCACTACTCCCAGGTGCCTTTCTCCCTCCCGAAACTACGCCATAGGTCGCACCACTTGGACAGTGTGTCGGTTGCCTGTTCCCTTTCTCCACAGCTAGAAGCCAGAAGTGTGAGGGTGGGGACTTCCGTGCCACACAGTGGCACTTACTAAACACAGTACAGATGAAGGAGCAGCACGGTTTAGAACCTTCTGTGAAACCCAGGTAACGACACCCCCACCTTTTTTATAGAGTATTTGAAGTTAATAGAGTGCGATCCTATCTTACATAAGGATTAGTCTTTGATATCAGTTTTGAAGGAGAAAAATCTCATATAGCCAAAAATCAGCCTTAAAAACTTCTTGGATTCTAACCATCAATTTCTGAATAAGCCCAGTTTAGCTCCTCTTTCCCTGAAGACTAGAATAGGACTTGCTCTTCTTTGATTGAGTCTGAGGTGGAGTCACCTGCTTGACGTCAGAGCCAGGATATACAAACATGGCCGTTAAACGCCAGCCTCTCAGTCGGTGGGTGACACTCGGGGTGACACCCCGAGAGGCAAAGGGCAGAGAAAGGGGCGTAGACTCCTGGCTTCAGTCCCCAAGTCACACATCTTCCAGGGCGCGTGGGCGTGGAGAGGTGTGGTGAGGAAAAGACCTGTGCTTTTCCATTGTTATTTCTCAAATCTTTATGTGCTTGTTTTTGAAAGTTCTAAGGCACAGTCGATATACAGGAACAGGTAGGAAGCCCGGCTTGGGGTACCAGCTCTGTTTTAATTGTCACGAGGGGATTTGACATCATTTGATTTGAATGATTTCCAGGCCCATCCAACGTCAAAAGGCAGCCTTGTTTTAAGAAACCTAGTTCAGATTCACGTTCTGTGTTCCTGTGTGGTCCGGGGAGGGCATCACTAGGCAAATTACAAAATGAGCTTTCCCTACTTGTTGGGGTCCTTCCCCAGGGTATCTGCTCACCCCTGCCCTCCAGTGCCTGAAGACGGTTCACGGGTGGGACAGCCCCTCAAGCAGCACACCCTCAGAAGAGCCTCCCTACCCTGGGAAAGCCCCAAGGCTACTGCATCCTCTTCCTCTCCTCCAGGTCCTGCCTAGCGTTTTCATTTCCTGTTAGCTATCAGCAGTTAATCTCATAAGTCAACCATGTTGTTGTGGAATGGATTTTATCGTCTCCTGCTCCCACCACACAAATATGTCTGTTGAAACCCTGACCCCACCTCAGAATAAGACTGTGTTTGGAGCTAGAGCACTTACAGAGGTGGTTGAATTTAAATACCACCATTAGGGTGGGCCCTAATCAACCTAATCCTAAGAGGATATGTGGACATGCCAGGAGACATCGTTACTCCCCACTTGGCTTTCCAGGTCCGGCCCACTCCACCCTGCTCAGTGCCCTGGAAGCTGGGCCTGGAGGACTTAACCCTGGGCTCCCACTCTCTGGCTTCCGGAGATGGGTTTGCCTGGCAGAAAGCACTCGTGGGAGACCAGAGGTCAGAGAGAAATGTAAGTTCTTTATTTCAAGTCCTGTCCAGAGCTGGCCGGCCTTGTCCATGTCTAGGACCCTCTCTGGTCACAGCTGCCTTAGGTTCCGTCATCTCCTGGCCCTCCCTGTCCCTCCACATCTGCAGACAGCCTTGGCTTCCTGAGCCTGGTCCCCGAGTACTGTCTCCTCTTGTCGACTTCTTTCCCCTCCCGCAGGCCTTTAACTAATCTCTTACTTATGCTCTTTTCCATTCTGCCTCTTTGGCTGTGCCAGGCATTTTTTTTCTTTGTCAGAACACTGAGGGGTACAGACAGGGAGAATAGTCTGGTGAGAAAAACCAGCACTGTGGTGTCAGCCAGCCCCGGCCACACCCTGCTGAGAACACCTGTCTGCTTCTGACCGGGTCCCTGTCTCACTGATGCTCAGTTTCCCTCTCTGCAAAGTGGGGGAAATGCTCATCTCTAGCATTGCTGGGAAGGGCAACTAGGACAATACAGAGTTCCTGGAAAAATAGTACTGCAGAAATAGCTGCCGCGGTTGCTTTTATGTTACAAGACGATCAGAAATGTGCCCCTCAACTCCAGAGGAATGACTGTCCCATGAGACAGTTTCATGTGCTCCAGCGATTCCAAAGTCGTGGCTGGTCCCCCAGAGTAGGCAGAATTCTTTGGAAAATAAATTGAAAGTTTTAATTGACACACAGTAATCGCACATCTTTATGGGGTGCAGTGTAGCATCTCAATCCACTTCGGCAACATGTAACGATCAGACGGTCCTGGAACACTTCTCATTTGTGTGTTTGTGTTTAAAACATTCCAATCGTCTTTTGTAGGTATTTTTCAAGGTATCTTGATGCATACAATTCATTGCCAACTGTAGTTATCCTACTGAACGTTGGAAGTTGTCCCTCCCGTCCGTGTGCACCCCTGCACCTGTCAACCCCCCTTCCCTCCCCTACATCCGTCCTGGTCTCTGGAAACCACTCTTCTACTCTCTGCTTCTTTGAGATCAACACTTTAGCTTTCACATAAGTGAGAACGTGTGGTATTTATTTTCCCATGTCCTCTAGTTCCATCCGTGTAACAACATGTCAAACTTTCACTTTTTATGGCCAAATAATATTCCATGGTATACGTATGCTGCATTTTCTCTATCCATCCATCCATCAGTGGCCACCTAGATTGATTCCATTTCTTGGTTACTGTAAATAATTCTGCAATAAAGATGGGAGTACAGGTGTTTCTCTGACATACTGATTTCATTTCCTTTGGACATAGACCCAGATGTGGGATTGCTAGATCATATGGTGATTCTATATCTAAGTGTTTGGGGAACCCCATATTACTTTCTATCATGCTGTACTAATTTACATTTTGGTGAGCAATTCTAATGTGACCCCAAGTTTCCAGTTCCTGATGCATGTATTTGTGTGTGTGTGTGCATGCATATGAGTGTATGTGTGTGTATTTACACAGCAAATATCTGTGAGTACCACGTCCTTGGAGTCAACCAAGTGTAATACGAAGTATTGGAAAAAATGCTTCTGTCCTGAACACATGCAGACTCTTCGCTTGTCATTTCCTCCACGATACTGTATAATGACTATTTTATTTACATGGCATTTATGTTGTATTGGACATTATATGTAATCTAGAGATGATGTAATGTGAAAGGGAGAACTGCAGAGCTCTGTGCAAACACTGTCCCCTTTATGTACGGGACTGGAGCATCTTTGGTTTCACTTCCTTGAGGGGTCCTGGAACAAAGCTCCGGACACGGCAGGCGAGGACTAGATATAGACACAGATGCATGTGATGTAAATATACACGTACCTTTGCCCAGCTAGCTTATAAGACAGCTAGCTTATAATATAGGTAAATTTTGGAGGAACCTTACAGCTTTCATTAAGGTTTTGTTATCAGTTAACCTTAAAAATAGGGGGACGACCCAGGTGGACCTGACTTGAGCCCCTAAGCCAAGGATGGCGAACCTTGGAGTTTTCGATGATACAAACAGCCTGCTGTGGCATGTGTGCCGCAGGTTCGCCACCCCTGATAGAATCCCTTTAAAAGTGGGACTTTTCTCTGGCCCGTAGCAGAAGAGGGAGGCAGGCAGCCCTGCTCAGCTAGCCTGGAAGAGAGGATGCCCGGCGTGAACGGCCTGTGGAAACCACCCGGTGAGGACCTGCAGGGCCTCTACTCAGTGAGAGTCGGCCCCAGCCAAGACAGGGCAGGCAAAAGGGGACCACAAGGGGCTGAATCCTTCCAGCAACCAGCAAGCCTGGCAGGATCCGGAGCTCCCTGGGAGAGCTGCAGTCTGAGCTGATGACCAGCTTTCTGCCCCGGGCTCTGGCCCACAGAACCATGAGGTCATCGGTGCGTGTTGTTTGAAGCCACTAAGTTTGTAGTACTTTGTTTCACAGTGATGGAAAACAAGTTAACGAACAACCCAACCTCTGTGCCAGCAAGTTCTCTGCTGACTCTAACAGTGATGTGTTCTGGTCCCAACTCTGTCACTGAATTGTCCCCCCGTGCGACACATGCCCACCACTATATTGCCAGCTCATGTATCTGTCTTGAGCATCGTCCGGAAGCAGATTTCAGACAATATTAACCAAGAACAGCTGCACACCCACCTCCCCCTCGTGCTGGAGAACAGAATAGTCCGCACAGCTGTTGGCCAGAGGGATAAACAAGTCAGGAGAAACAACACTGCAAAACTGAAAACGGTTTCTTTTTTTTGGTGGTGCCGGGGATCGAACTTAGGCCCTTGTGCTCACTGAGCTAAATCCCCAGCCCCCTGAAGACGGTTTCTGACTGCAAGCGGAATTTTTAGGAGGCCACTTAGTTTCAGAAGCGATGGTGGAGGCCTTTGGGAAGGTCCCAGCTGGAGACAGGACGGGAAGACCGCATGTGTTCTTGCAGCGTCTCTAAGCTGCCGTGTTCCCTTCTCCAGGGGCTGCGGTGCCAGCACCTCAAATCTGAAAGAAACAATCTATAAAACTGCATGAGGGAATATTACGTAGTAGAGGGTAAAAAAAGGAATTTAAATAACTATTACAGCAGATACTGACCCTAAGAATCCAATTTACTGTTTAAGGAACTTTCAAAAGTTTTTATTTATAAGGGATTATAAGTTGAAAGAATTTTATTTTGGTGGCACTTATAAGGAGTTTGGAAATGTGTGCCTCTGTGAGATTGTCATTATTTGGGTAGATTTTAAAAAAATTGCTTATGAGCATTTGAGGGAATCTAAATTCTTTCCTGGATTCCAATTGTTTCTCAGTTGTTCTGCGGATAGTGTGCAGAGCTGAGCTTGCAATCTTTGCTCTGTGGTGGGGCTAATTATCACATCGGTCATTACAAGATGAGAAGCCACGAATATATGAGGAATGGCAAAGATCTGAGCAGCTAATACAGCGTGTGCACTTGGACGGGGATACAGTCTTGTAAAGATACCGCTACACTTCAGCAATTAAGTGTGTCATATTAATTGCATGGCCCTTTCACAAAACCTTGCCGAAGAAAAAAAGGAAAACCACCAAGAAGTTTTCCTCTTGATATCAGATTAGGAATGATGGTATAATTACATTACCTGGATAATTAAATACAAATTTAGTAGCCTCAGAACTGTACACTATCACGGTTTGCTCTTCTAATGGAATTAGCCTGCCTTTGGTGCAGAGTTTTTGCCAGGCAATGGAGATCTAATTACTTGGTGACATGACATTAATTCCTCAGGGATATTTCCTCTGAGAAAAGGCTTAGATGAAACATGATTCACAGAGCGTCTTTCTTGTTTCCTTACTGGGATCCGAATCACAGGAATTAAAGATGTGAGATCTATCAGGCTTCCTTTGCTGTAACTCGGGGCAAGAGAAGACTGCTCATCAGACAGTGCTTGCCAGATTCGGGGAGGCCCAATTTAGACAATAAAAAGCCGCCTCTCCCATGTATCCCCTGGGTGGGGCAAATCCTCCCACCAGCTCCTGAAAGACCATCGTTACCGCAGCCTCGCAGGTTCTAGAGTGGTGAGCTAAACACAGTGTTTGCCAGGGAAGGAACAGGACATTAATGTGGCCGTGTTCCTAAGGAATGAGGATTAGCTCATGTCGAAAAGGACTTTAGGTAGAGAGAACAGGAATGTCATCATGTCAGGGGCACCTTTACACAACTCT
This sequence comes from Hystrix cristata, assembly GCA_004026905.1. NCBI lineage: Eukaryota > Metazoa > Chordata > Mammalia > Rodentia > Hystricidae > Hystrix > Hystrix cristata. The sequence continues at coordinate 23,135 of PVJO010015365.1, forward strand.
GCAGGAACTGAAGGGTGTCATCGTTTGGATTAGCAGAGCTGAGAGCCGCACCCACAGATCAGACCCCAAATACTATATTCACAGAGTTTAAACTTTCCTGTTTGTTGAGCCAGCTCCAACCCTCTATGAAAGTGTTCAGTCAGGGCGCACCAAGAAACACCATCCTCTGCTTCCTTTGGTGGAGATGAGCCGGTCTGCGCATCTATTGCCCTACGTGCAGTCTTCACCGGTTTCTGTTGCTGACTGCTGCATCTGCACCGTCTGGAGGTCAGCTGGTCGCTCTGCCCACCCCAGTGAGGCTCAGGTTAGGCCAGCTGTGGGCTCATCCTGGCCAGCGGGACTGGTGACTCAGCTCTGGCCTGCAGCAGGCTGGCTGCTGCACACTCCGGGGCAGAGACAGAGAGCAAGGGATGGCAACCCGAAGCACATGCCCACTTCGGTCTCTCCTTGGGTCCTGCTAACTCGTCACATGGCAAGGCGGACCCCAGTGTCCGGGTTTAGGGTGTTACACACAGGCTGGTTTGTCCACGGTGGGAGGGCGAAGGTGCACGACCAAGGACAGGGACACAGGGAGGATGAAAAATGGGGGCCAGCGTTGCTATTCACCACACAGTCCAATCAGAAACTCTGAGATTTCTTTCTGTCTGCTCTGGAAAAGATCGCTTATTTATTGTTACACTCACTGGTGGGAGACTTTCCATCTGGCAATAGATTTAGAAAAAGCATGCAGTGTTCTCATTTTCCGTGAGTCCTTCAGTCAGTTATTGAAATTGCTAGCTGGAGAGACAGACCAAGCTTGGCTACAACTGATGCCTCCCTTTTCTATCTTTGTTAAGCAAAAGCAGGGCTCCTTAGGCAGTCCTGGTCTGGCCGGAGGGCTGTAACGGAACATCACTGTCTGGGTGGCTTCAAGCACAGACGCTTTTCTGCCACAGTCCTGGAGGCTGGCGAGTCCAGGGTCACGGTGCAGGTCAGGGCAGGCCTCTGGCGAGGGCTCTGTCCGGCTTGCAAATGGCCACTTGCTGGCTGTGTCTGACATGGCAGAGAGAGAGAAAAGAAACAAGCTTCTAGGCGGCTCTCCTTGTGCAGGCACCACGCCTTAGAAGGGCCTCCTCCCATGACTTTACCTGCCTAATCACCCTCCAGAGCCCTGTCTCCAAATACTGTCACTTCAGGTCTGAGAAATTCAACATCGGAATTTGGGGGAGAGTTGGCTAACGACGCGAGTTAGTCCCTAGCAATAACTATTACCAGTATGTGGGGAATCCCATGAGAGTAGCGTCTCCGAATGGTTTATAGGTTGTAATGGAGAGGGTGTGAAAGGAGAATGGAGGGAGGATTGTGACTAACAGGAGAGAGGCCGGGTGTGTTGCTTAGGAGCGCTTACTCCTGGGGGTTGGGCTGCAGACTCCACACTGCCCCCTCGTGGACCAGGCAGGCATCCAGCGGCCACATGGAGTAGGACCTGGCTAGACAAGCTAAGACATCCCCCAAGGAGGCCATGATGCGAGTGGCGGTAACAAGCGGTTTCCTTATTTTTCTATGTAGACTCCAAATATATTTTAACAAATGCATGATAAAAATTTATACTTCAATTGCAGAGATGATTAAGATAATAATTGTTCATATATATATATTTTTGGTGCTGGGGATCGAACTCAGGGCCTTGTGGTAATTGTTCATATATTTTCATGAGAAAAAATAATTTTTATTTTATACATTGTGAATTTCTTGTTGCCTTTGAAAATTTTGCCTTTTCTTTCCTGTGCAAAAAATGCCAGTCAGAAGATAACTTCCATGTTAAAGCTATAATATTTGATATTGAAATTACAAATTTAAAAAATGTAGCTCTTCCATTAGCTTTTAGGTTTGACTTACTATTTTTATTATGCCATTTATCGGCCTAGCTAATTTTAACAATCACTTTAAAAATTGGTCTTTAAATAATTTTATATTTCATATATGTATCTTAGAATACTTTAAATTATTGATTTTATATGGTACCTGATTTTCTTAAAAGTTCTTCAGTTGTTTAACTGACCAATCATCTTAAGTACTCAAATTATTCTTAAAAATCAAATAAGTTTAATTTATATATGGCGATTCTTAAGCTCTTTGAAAGTCTAGTGCTATTTATAACCTTAATTAGATTTCTGCATAAAACCACAAATCTAAATCAATTACTGAATCACACATTTTAATACTGTAATTATAAAACTGACCAAGTATTCTAACAGAACAAATTTGCTTAGTTATTATAAAGAGTTAAAATACCAAATACACACATTCCTTTTTACTAAAATGAATTGAAAGCTGCCAGCTTGAGCCTTCTAACATTTCTACATTTAATTCTGAGTCTTTCTGGAGTTCAACTTTCTGGACTTTTCCAAGTCTTTCTGGACTTGGCTTGTCTCCAGCCACTCTGAGGACCGAGGGTGCTGAATGGATGGAGGATGCAGGCAGGACAGCAACTCAGTTTTTGTCAGCAATCTTGATAGAATGTGCAACACCTGTTTTATAGTGACTGTATTTAAACACCTCTTGAAAATGGGCATCTTGAATAGTCCACTGTCTTGGCTTCAAATTAGATATTCCTCCATAATTCTTCTGTAATCCCAGAGTCCAAACACCCCATTCCCACTCAGGAAAGCCGCTACATTGAATTTTACATATTTTTGGCTTTTCGTTATATGTAGATTTCTTTTGTCTTCCTAATTCTAGAGACCTTGACATTTATCACAAGTGTGCATGATTTCTGTGTGCTTTTAATTTCTTATCCCTATACAACTTTTACAGGAATGTGTTAATACCCAGTTCGGTTGAGAGCTGTCTTGGGTTTTCTTTGACTATGCCAGTCACAGCTATCAAGATCACTAATGATGCAGGTGTGTTTTCAGAAGGCCAACCCCAAGTGCTATCAGGTTTCCTTCTTTCAAACCCCTGAAGGGGCTGTACAGAAATGACACTTTTGACTGCACAGAAGGACATCATATGACTTGAAATTTGGTGAAGTATTCAAGTGTAAATAACAGATAATATTTTCACAGTTTAATTTAAACCTGTGTGTTGACTGAGAAATGTGGATGCCTCATAAACCAACTTTGAACACTTTCAAATATTAAGATTTGCTTTCGTTTTGTCCAATCTCCTTCAGTCCAGTGGCAAGCTGTTTAAGGAGAAGTCCCCAACTGACTAGGTAGGCAACACTCCCAGGCGAGATGACGAAGACCTGAAGACCAGGCATCTGATGGGGACCACTCTCGCCTCACGGTAAAGGAAGGGTGTCGCTGTTCCTTACCTCGGGTGCTCGATCCTACAGTGAGAAAAGGGATTTTGAGGACAGACATTGCTTAGCCTCTAAAAGTTGTTTATAATGCTCGTGTTGTGATCCAAGGACATGTTCTCGTTGATTATCAACATCTTTGTAAAAAGTTGTTGACTTTATTTTTTTTGTAGAAGACAGTCTTTTAGAAAGGTAATATAACCTGTGGATGACAACATGTAATGGAGTCCTGTCACTGATTTCACACCAAAGTCTGTGGGCATTTGGAGAGTTACTGGAGCCTCGGAGCATTTTCTTTATTTCAGGCTAATGAACAAATATCACAGGCAGACTCAGTGCATAAGGTTTCACAGTGGCTTTGGAAAAGTGAAACAGTGTATTTTATGGCTGAAAAGATCATCACAATAGCAACTGTTCAAAGAAAATAATATCAAGAAGGGTCAGATGTATTACAGTATTAGGTCTGAAAAAGGCTTTCCCAAATTTGGGTTAGTTGAATTGTCATGACCAACTCCAAAGAATGTGAGAGGGGGCATCAGACCACATTCTTGTTGTAAATGGTCGTCCATTATTTTATGTCACAGTAATGTTGCTAATTTGAATGTTATTTGTTTTTCAATTTGTTTGTAATTAGTACATTTACTTTGGTTTTTTATCCAATTGGATAAGAACCACAACATAAGGAATTTGTAACTAGTTTCATGTTCGTGCATGTTTAAGAAATATTATTACAAACATAATTGAAGCCAACATCTACAGAGCAGTGGGAGTTTTTTCCTTCTTTTAAAAAGTGTTGATATAGCACTCTAGTTTGAGAAGCTAGGATGCGTATTTGCATTCCAGTGCTATTTCCATTTCTACTCCAAAGAACGTAAGTATTTTAAGCATCATTTGAGTTAGTAGTTGATAAACATGTGGATTATCTATACATGAGTATGTGAATATATGTATATATATACATATATATATAAAATCAAAAATGACAAAATACTTCAAACTTTTAGAAGAGAAATTAAGCGAAATAAATCAGACACTCCTGAGTACACATTGAATTGTTTCCCTGATATGAGTAAACACAAGGGTAAATAAGGTCAGAGAGGTGTAATTCACATGTGTATTATTACAACAAAAGTTATAACAACATTTATCAGGACATTGAAAATAAAGCCCAGTGTGCCAAGTCCTGACATAGTATGTCTATGCAGTGAAGTATGTTAACAGGGTGAAATACTTTTAATCTACTAGAATATTCTGGTTCTTGTTTGCATGTCCCTTTGCAGGATTTTCATGCCACTACCTGGATGGCATGTCCAATCTGCCCTGACTGAGGGGAGGGAGCTCTCTCAGGTGCACCTGTTCATGGTCACTCTGACACTTCCGTGTGCTGGGAACCCGGGAGGTGTCTGAATACAAGTGTCATTTGATCATTGGATGGGCGGATGCCTGGTGTCTGGTCTTAAAAACAAACAAGAAAAAGCATTCTCCATCCGATCCTCTTCACCTGAAGCTCTTACCCTGGGGAGGACTCTGGGAGCTGGAGTGGGGGTGGGGGAGAAGAGAAGAAAAAGTTCTCTCTGTAGCAAGGAGAACAAATTGAAAGTCACAGAGGGGTGTGCCTCAAGGCAGCTTGTAAATCCACTTCCTTTGTCATAACAAGAACAAATCCTACCTTTGAAGTTTTTCCTTCTTGTTACAAGGGGAATGTCTTTTGTTTAATCCATTTTAGCCCTTAATACCTGACCTGGATCAATCCTGTTGGTTAGATTACACAGCATTCACACTGATTCTAAACTGGCCTGGGGGTGGGGAGTGGGATGAGTTCTGCTCATTGGTGTGAGAATCCCAAGAAAAGCAAACTGTCCTTTTGGACTTCAGTGTGTAAGCATAGTGGGCATTGTTTAACAGATTTTGGTGTGAACCGCCAGAGTTGTGTTTCGAGTGGTCCTTTAACAACAGATTATTATTCATGTATTCAAGGGGCGCGCTTGTGATCCTCCCTGTGTAGTGCAGAATGCCTTCAAGTAAAAATCAAGGTCCACTTTCTCCCGCAGGCCCTGCCCCATTTGTAGATGCAGCATAAATTTTGCCAGCAATAGGGGCAGCTAGGTTCACAAATCTTACTGTCATCTCCCTTTCACAGGGATCTGATTATTGGACAAGAAAAGGAAAAGAAGAACGCAAGCCTATTTATAAAACAGAGCCCCGTTTCTTCAGTCTCAGAAGAGTGTTTGGCTGCATTCCTTACAGGAATTCTCAAAGCAGGTGACAAGCAAAGAAGGGAGCCCTCAGTGCAAATCTCAAAAGGGTCATTCACTAATTAGGTGTCTTTCTAGGCTAGTGGCTATTAATTGATTCTTGACAATGCACATTGTTTCTCAAATCTTTTCAGGTTGCCTGAATACTGAGAAACCTTCCCTGAAAACAATGGCTGAGCAGGGAGGAGGCGGGATGGGACAGGCCTTGATTATCAGCAACCCTCTTGGACTTCAGGACTCCTCCTTGCCAGCCTGGCATGATGTTGAAAAGGCCAGCTACATAGCAATGACTAGAAAATGTTGTGATCAATGGAGGGAATACACATTGGACACTTGACTTAAAAAAATCTGCCATCAACCAAACTATAAGATAGGTTTGTTACCAGGTAGGTTCCAATATTCCTGGTTTCTTCCCCTCCTCAAACAAAGAATTGAATGGGGGCAGCAAAAAATAATTCTAAAGTTTTATTTAAAATTATAACGAAGCTAGAGACCTTTATAGGTAAATGGATGTACCTTGAGAACATACTCTTAAGTGAAATAAATCAGACACTCATGAGTACACATTGAATTGTTTCTCTGATATGAGTAAACGTAAGGGTAAATAAGGTCAGAGAGGTGTAATATATATTATATAAAATGAAGATAATATTGAAAAGAGAGGAGAACTAGAAAGGGGGAAGGAGGAAAAGAAAGAAGGGAAAAAGGAAAGAAAGAGGAAAGGGAAAAAATGGAAAAATATAAATAAACCTGCTGTAAATAGGGAAGTGAGGAACAGAAGGGAGGGATGGGGAAAAAGGGGGCCAGGTACAAAATAACCACAATGAATGTGAACATTATGTATACATTGTACCAATACATGTTCTTGGTTAAAAAAAATTATAGCGAAAAGAAGAAAAGGAAAGTTGAGCATGACAATAGAAACATCAAGATGTGTACTGCGCCTAAAAGACGCAGTAGGGGTTACCATGAAAAGGCACAATAGCCTGGGCGCTAGGTGTGCAGACACCCTCTTCCCATGGGAGGGAAAAGGGAGCGCACTTTCCCTGGTGCGCCATAGAAAGGAAGATAGCTTGCTTCGGGGTCGCACAAACTCACAAGAACTCCCTACTGTCCGCATGAGAGGGGCGACGCTTTAAATTGGTGCCTGGGGCTGACCTCAAGTCCAGGCCACTCCCCCTTGCCAGCCAGCCTTAGCCACGCCCTACTCCTACCTCAGGTGGGGTCCTGGCCTCTTCATTTCAGCTGATTATGTTCGCTCCAGGAGCTGCACAGGGAGAAAGTGGGCTTACTCAGCTCTCCATCCACCAGGCATTTCCCCAGGATTAGGGCTTCCTAGTGTCTCAAAATGGGTTTATGGGTCCCAAGTGAATTGAACTGGGTGTTCCTCCCCAAAGAAGGTGAAATTTTTATTCGTATTGTCATGAACAGTCACGTCAAGCAAAGAATATGGGACATGCCCCTTTTTCTTTTTAGCACTCAGGTGAGAAAATACTCTTTAAATTAGAGTATTTGAAATTGCTTATTGGCTATCATGTTAATTCATTTATTCCTCTGATTTTTTGTCACAGTCTTTCCCCTTGGCTTGCATAAGATAGGAAATATGTGAAGTGACCCTGAAAGATGATGGGTTTCAGGACATGCTACCCCCAAATATGGCACTTTGGCACTTGAAAAAACAGCAGAAGTAGGAAAGTCTCTCGGCCTTCTCTGCATTCTCCACCAAAGAAGGTCATAAAAGGGTCTCTGACCTTCCTCTGCAGGAGTTATAAGACTCTCATTCCAGATGGGTGAAGACAAAAGACACAGCAAAGGACCTAAAAAGGCTGGCTGGGCGCCCTGCAGTTTATTACTGTTAAGGCTGTGTCTAGATGTCCCCTCAAAGCCTCATGCAGTCATAGGTGGGGCTTTTCGGAGGTGGCTGGATCTAGGGTGTGTGATAATGAGATCAAGGAAGCAACGCTGCGATTAAGGGTGTGAGTGCTACTCACCCTGAGGCTGGGTACCCTGGATAAGATATGAGGGAGAGAGTGTCCTCACTTGTCCCTGGTTTGTTGCTTGTGGGTTCACTCCTTCGCTGCTTGCTGCCTTCTGCTTTGCTGATTTCTGCCCACCATGGACTGTTTTTCCTCTGATTCCCCTCTGCCAGGCCACCCTGCCTTAGAACCAGCCACCTATGAACTGAGACCTCTACAAACTGTGAGCCAAAATAAAACTTTCTTCCCTTAACTCGTGGGTGTCGGCTATGTTGTCTCAGCAACGAAAAAGGTAACTAAGATAATAACAGTTACGTCATACCTTTTGTCTTCCAATCGTACTTCTCCACAAAAATACAGGTTTCTTTGTTTCTTTGGGCCTTCATTTCTGAAGGCTCTCGTGTCATGTGCAACTAATATCAAATAAATCTGTTATGTTTTTCTCTCATTAATCTGTATTTTGTTACAGGAATCAGCCACAGATGGACCTTGCTATGGGTGAGTAAAACATATCACGTTCTCTTCCCTACAGAGATAAACAGAACATGTTCGGCCACTCCCTTAAGTCACATGGATTAGATTTCAAGTTTATCAATTTATCTTAATATAAAAATGAATATGCACGCAGAAACGGACAAGTTGATCTGGAAATTCATACAGAAATGCAAAGCACTCTGAATAGCCAACATGAGCTTAGGGAAAAAAGAACACAAGCAGAAGACTCATACTTTTCAATTTCGAAATGTATCCCAGCTGCAGTAATCAAGACTGTGTGCTACTGGCATAAGTGTGGACATACGAATCGTGATGGTCAAGTGTATGTGTCAACTGGTCAGGCTACAGTCTCCTGTTGTTCAACACTAATCTAGGTGTTGCTATAAAGTTGTTTTGTAAATGTGACTAAGTCCATAATCAATTGACTTTAAGTAGGGAAGATTATCCTAGGTAATCTCAGTGGGCCTCAAACTAATTTGTTGAGAGCCATCATGAAGAGAACTGAGTCTCCTCTGAACAGGGAGAAATTCTACCTGTGGACTGAAGCTCCAGCTTCTGTCCGGGTGTTTCAGCCTGCCCTTCCTGACATTTTGGACTTACCACAGTTGTATAAGCCACCTTTGCAATGAATATCTCCTTTTCTGTGTGTTTATGTGTGTGTGAGAGAGAGAAGGAAGGGGAGGGGAGAGAGAGAGAGAGAGAGAGAGAGAGAGAGAGATCGACAGAATAGAATTGAGAGTAGAGTCCAAAATGAATCTTTAAATTCTAACATTTACAGTGAACTTATTTCCAACAAGGGTGCTAAGTAATTCAATGGAGACAAAATAGTCTTTTCAACAAATGGTGTGGCACAACTGGATGTCCACATGCAAAAGAAGGAAGTTGTACCCCTACTTCATACCAAATACACAAATTAAAGTGGATCAAAGACATAAGTGTAAAAGGGCAGGCTGACCCCACCTGTGATGCTTGGCACGTGAGAGAGGAACGGAAGCTCTTCAGTGAAAACCCTGAAGGTGTAAATCTTTCTGACTTAGATCAGCCGGTGTTTGCTTAGATACAACACTGAAAGTACAAGCAACAGAAGGAAAGCTAGATGACTGTGCTTCACCAAAATAAAAACTATCACTTTAAAGCATCGAGAAAGTGAAAAAGCATAATCCATGGAATGGAGAAAGGCTTTGTAAATTGTATATGTCGTTCAGATCTACTATTCAGAATATATAAAAAATGTTTACAACTCAACAATAAACATGAACAACTCAATTTTAAAATGGGCAAAAGAATTGAATAGATATCTCTCCAAAATATAGTCAAAGAGGACTTTTGGGAAGGTGAAAGAGTGGTAAGCAGCAACAAACGAACCTCTCCAAGATTCAGAATCCAGACACTGGAAAATAACAACTTGGGGAAGAAACAAGGAGCTGGAGCCCCAGGACCCAGGAAGGATCTGAAGGGAAAATTGGAGCCCACAGAGAAAGTGAGGAGACAGATCTCAATGAAGAAAAAGGAAGAGGCCATCTACACTTTCTCCCTGGCTGCCTGTTCTCAGGGGACATTCTGTGACCTTTCCTTGAAACCAGCCATCCAGTTAGCACCAGGTCTGACGCAGAGCTGAGGAGCTATGTACGTGACATGGAGTGAAGATACTTCTCAACTTCTTCCTGGGATATGGGACTCCTGGTGCTCAGACAGTGAAATCACCTGCAAATAATAGAACTTGGACCTGACAAAGCATGTCATTGAAGATCTAAAATACAGTCTCTAATAACCATTTTTTGAGCACGTGTCATGTACTGAGCATGGCACATGTGTTCCATCTGAGATGCAATATGACTCCACGAAGTGACTGTAATTATCACATCGCGCCAAAGGGCGAAGTGAATTGTGATGAGGTTGGGTACCAGGTTAGCTCGTGCTGCTCTTTAGCAGCGTGCAGGGTAGCTGGGGTGATACAGGAGTGGTGGGAGGGCTGTGGTGCGTGGACTCAGCAGACAAAGTAGCGAAGCAGACAAGTCCATCTTCTCTGAGAGGGAGCACTGCTCCCTTGAAAGGCACGCTCTTTTATAGTCCCCGAAGACTGAGTTTCTCTGTGTTTCATCCAGAAACACCATTTGTCACGGAGGCACAGCCTGCAGAAAGACTCCTTTCAAAGTCCTCACGATGTGACCTGCCAGTGTGGAGTGTGCTGCGAGAACAGGGATGGGCATGTGCAGCTCCAAGAGGTGGGCCAGGAAAGGGCCCAGGACGATTTCCTCAAAGCCCAAGGATGAGCAGGAACCTGTGTGTGAGGCGAGGAAGGGAGGGAGCAAAAGGAATCTGAGTGCACAGGAACCGCGTGTTTCCACCCACACCAGCTGGAGACTGCACACGCAGCGAAGCATGTGACGGGCACCTGGAGTTGTCTACCCAAGAGTAACCTTCCTTTCTTGCTAATGGAACCCCAAGTTTGTTTGTGATAACAGCCAGCCTGCCCTTGGAGATGGCTTGTGGCTGGTCCAAACCACCCATGAAATTCCTCTTCCTCTTAGACGCTCACTTTCCTGGTTTCCTTGAAAGCTGGGGGGTGACCAGGGGACTCAGCTGTGGCCCATGCTTTATAGTTGGCAATTTTCTCCTTCCCCAATAGGAGGGGCAGAAGTGGCTGGTACCATCTTTTCCCCTTTTTTCTTGCTGTGACCTTGGATATGACACTTGAAGCAATTATGATGATACAACAAGCAAAATCTAAAAGCCAACGTGCTAAGGATGGGGGCAGAAGAGGCGGCACTAACCTGCCGCTTTGCAAAGCAGTTGCTGTAGCCCGAAACCCACCTGTGAGGGACTTCCGGTCACTTGGTACAGCAGTCTCCTCTTTAAGCCTTCATTCTGGACTTGCTGTAAGTGGCAACTGGAAGCCCTTCCAGTCAGGCCAGAGAGCAGAGTCTCTCTCCATCCCTTCTTTCCATCCCAGGTCTGCGGCTGTTCTGAGCTGGTGCACACACGTGCTCCCTGCTCGACCAGCTCCGTGGGTGTCCCTCCAATGCCCACTCGTTTCCAACTCTGTTTGCTCTGGGATGTGACAGAAAAGATGTGCCATTCTGCCCTGGCAAGTTCGTGACAGTGCAGCACTGATGGCAGCCGTCATGTCATACGGGTTCCCTGGAGTGACCGCAGATCACAAACGCTGGTGGACATGGCCTGCGATCTGGGAGCCACGCACACGTGTATTGAGTTACCGGAAAGATTTCAGCTTTGGCTTCCGGCAGGAGACCGTGTTCATCTTTGTCATCAGTGCTGTTGCCTCCACGGCTGGAAGTTGGCAGAGGTGCACGCAGAGACCAGAGCAACCAACCCTGACACGAGGAACGAGCCTCACCTGACTTCCAAGGTCCCCCTGAACAAGACCGATGTCCCCATATTAGCACTCTGAGCATTTGGGACTGAACAGGCTCCACAGCCGCAAGCATGCTGCTGTGTTAACACGTCCCCAGCCCTGCGCGGAGATGCCAGTAGCCCCGGCTGTGACACCACCAAGTCCCGGGTCGTCACCACCGCTTCTCAAGTCCCGCCAAGACGGCTTCTCCTGCCCGCCGCGTCCGCTGGGTTGACCCCCCTCCAGCCCTTCGCTGGGTCTCCGTCTGGTTTCGGACGCGCCTCTTTCGCCACCCTGCTCTGTCCTGCTAAAGCCCTACTGAGTCTTTTGAGTCCCGAATCACTGCTCCACGAGATGTTACCTGATTTCCTCAGTGGGAAGGTCACCTGTCTGTCCTCTGAACTTCTGATATGTTGTGCTTCTCTCTTACAACCTTTCTCCCTTTCCGTGTGACCGTTTGACAGGTGAGTTTGCTGAATGAACAGACGCATGAGCTTCGGGTGGTGAAAAATTAGACGGAGAGAGTAGGAGACGATGGTGAAGGGGGCCCAGAGGACTTGTTTTTATGCTTTTGGAATCCCCCTTGCTGCCTTACTGGCGATACAGTATATTAACAGATCGAGGATTCAGCAAGCCTCGCCCTACTCAAGAGTCGACAGAAGCCAGCAAGCTGAACTTCCGTCCTCCCACCTCACATGGTGGCACCCTGCACCCCTCGCATTCTGCTACGTGAGGAGGAAAGTCCACCCCCGCCATAGATACGCCGCCAGGGCCCGGAAACCCACCGGCCAGTCTCAGCCACCAAGGTGGCGGGCACACCCACAGCCCTCATGTGCCACACTCATCTTCCTACCACAGAAGTCACAGCAGAAACGTCACAAAACGAGTTTCTCCGCGTGGGCTTAAGCTTTCCTTTGTCAGCCACTTCCAGCCTCCAGGAACAGGGCAACCAGAACCTCCTGGACTCCAGGACAGCCCCAGGTTGTGGCGATGGGGCGGGACCGTGGGCGCTGTCCCCAGAGTGACCAACGGCGAGCCGAGTCCTGCCCTGGAGCTCAGGTTGAATCGAGTCCCCGGGAGTAGCGGGCCTCCTTCCTGTGGTCACCAACGTCCACCTGAGGGACCAGGGCTAAGGCCAGGTGACACCACTGGCTCTCGGCATCACCTCACGGCAGCAGCTCAGTGGCTCTGGCCCTCTCTCCGCACGGCTGGTGGGAGCGCCTGGTATCGCACTGCTTGGCTGATTTTACACCCACTGTGTGGCCTTCGTGGAAAGAGAAGTTTAGACATAAATGCTCAGAAAGAGCTCAAAAATAGGAAAAAGAAAAGGAGAATTCCTTTCAGAATCTCTGCTTCCATTTAAAAGCTGGTTAGCGTGGCAACTTTTAAAGGCAGAAATGAGAACAGTGACCAAGGAGTATACATGCCTGTGTGTGTGCGCATGTGTGTGTGTGGTGTGTGTGAATACGATAGGTAAAATGGGACAGTATTTTTCTTCTGATTTCCTAAACAATTCCACATCAGCAAAGTGAACATGTCACTTTATTTTATATATATATATGTATATGTATATATATATATATATATATATATATATATATATATATTATATTTGAGGGTGGTGCTGGGGATGGAACTCAGGGCCTTGCACTTGCTAAGCAAGCACTCTACCACTGAGCTGAATCCCCAGCCCCTATCTGATATATTTTTAACTTGAATAATATTAAACAGGAGATCTGCTTAAAATTACTTCCCTATTTATTACTCTAAAATAAACTTTTTTCCTGGGCTTGCACCTGGTGACTGATTTGAAAATCTAGGGGCCTTGTTTATTTTATTTTATTTTATTTTTATTTTTGAGGAAGTGTTTTTCTTAAATTCTCGTGGGAAAGTAGTATAAAAGAACGCTGGATCTCACGTTGTAATTAGGTGATTTATTGCCCCCTGGTGGTGCAACATGTTAAATGCTGAGGCGATATGAAGGTGGGATGAGTTTTACTTTTTTCAGGGATTTATTGAACAGCTACTCTGTGCCATGCACAGCTGCAGCTCTGGAGTTACAGTAGCAATGGAACGAAGCCACCTCCAGAGAGCGTCCATGCCAAGAGGGGAGTCACGGAAGTGAGCAAGAAGCCACCGGGACAGTGGTGTGTGCTCTGCAGAGAATTAAAATAGAGTCACGTGGCAGAGGGTGACTGAGTGGGCACTTGGCACTGGACTGTCTAGAGTGGCCCCCTGAGTAGTGAAATTTACCCTGCGAGCTCGGAGCCCAGGGAGCCAGCCGCATGAAGACCGCGAAAATGAACATTTCAGGCAGAGGAAATGGCTGCAGTGAGGCTGGGACACACATGGGACTGGGGTGCACGTGGAGCAGAAAGGTGGTCAGAGGAGTAGGAGCAGGGAGGGTGGCGAGCTGGTGCAGAATGGGGCTGAAAGGCCAAATAACGCTGAGTTATGCAGGGCCTCCAGGAACCAAGTAAGAAGGAGGCCACCATGCTGGAGAGTGGCATGTGTTGACCCACATTCATTCCAAGCTCGCTCTGGTTACTGAGTGGAGAACAAACCACAGCGGGTTGGAGGAGGAAGCTGGGGAGCCAGTTAGAGGCCATTCTGGTGATCCTCCCTCAAAAGCGAGGGTGGCTTGGGCCAGCATGGTGGCAGTGGAAACGGAGAGAGGCAAGCACTTTGGATGTGTTTGAGGTAGAATGACACGGTTTGCTGAGCTGATGTGGATGGTGAGGGCAAGAGAGGACTCAAGAAGGACACTCAGTTTTCCCCTTTTACTGGGGACTAGATGCAGGCCTCATACATCATGGAGCTACACCCCGGTCTGTTTTTAGGCTTTTGAAGCATCTTGCTATGCCCAGACTCGCCTTGAACTTGTGATCCCTTTGTCTCACCCTCCCAGTAACTGGGATTACAGGTATGCACCTCCATGGCTGGCTTCACTATTTAATTGAGCAGCTGGAAGGAAATAGTATATGCCAAGATAAAGAAGACTGGCTGAGGAGGCAATTTGGCCTTCATGGCTTGGATACAAAATGCAGAACATTTTTTAAAAAGAATGTGCTATGCAATGATGAGCCAATTAACAGATACATTTCCATTTCAGAGAACAAAGGAGCTACAAATCTTCTCAAAGAAACTTAGTAGTACAGATCCCAGACTGCGACAGGAGGCAATCCAATAGACAAGAGAGACTGTAGCGCCATGGGTCAAGAGCCCAGGGCTTTGACACCTTCTGTGAGTTTCCTCTCTCTCAGCTCTGAAAACAGATGCTATGAGAAGTGCAAAAACTACAAGACATCAGGGACAGAAGACTTCGGTGGTAAAGTGAGTCCATCTCCTTCTTTGACAAGTAATAGAACACCGAGAGCAAAAGGGGCAGAGGGACCCCATCACCTGGCACCCTTGCAATCTACCAGACACCACAGGAGGCACAGCACACAGCCGACTCATCCTTTCTTTCAGCAATCTTCCAAAACAGGTACAGAGTCCCATTTTCCAGCTAAGAGAGCTGAGGTACAGAGAAGCCAAAGTTCCTACAAATGGCCGTTGGCCACGCTGGATGGAAAGTGTGGATCCCACGCACTGTGGTGCTGATGCAGACTTCTCAAAACATGAGGAAGAAGACCAAATTAACTCGGGTAACTCTTTAGGGCTTAGTCTTTCATCCTCTCAACCGGGCGTTTTGGGGCAAGGCAGATTGTGACACCTCCGTAGACAGTCCAGTGAGTGCTTCTGGGTAGGGAAAAGCTCGATTTGGCGATGAGGAGGAGGATAAAGATAATGGTAATGAGGCAACTGCCATTTCCTAAGCGCTCTCTGTGCTCCAGCATTTCAAACACATCCTCTTGCTTGATCCTCATAGCTTTGTAATGTGTTATTATTTCCATTTTACAGATGAAAATGAAACATGGGGAGGTTAAGTCATTGGCCCAAGCTCACGTCACTTGGTGAAAGCACAGATGTGGACACGGACGCAGGTCTATTTCCCTCCAAGCCCGTGTTCTCCTCCTTCTCTTTTCTCAGGTCTTAGTGCGATGGCTCCCACGTGAGCAGCTGCCCGTGCAGTCCTGGGGACACACGGGGTGGTGGCCCAGTGGGGGCTCATAGTACAAGTGTCGTATAACATTGGGTGACCTTCCAGGACAGAAGAGGAGACACAGGAAAAGCCAACGTGGCACAGCTGGAGGCTCAGGCTTTCCGGGTCCGGGGGAAGACTCCTCTCTGGGAAGCAGTGGGTAGGTACCCCACAATCTGAGGAAGGCCCGGGGCAGCATGCTCAGCTCAGTGAGCAGAGTCGAAGGCTGAGAAGCTGAGCATGGGAAGCATGCGGAGCGCCGGCCTTTTTCGGATGGACCTCGAGATGCAGCTCACAGCTAATCCAAGGGCCTGGCCGTGGGATTTCCAGATGCCTGAGCAACTGGCTCTTGTAGCTCTGTCGTTTAGGAGAGAAACCAGGCAGGGCTACACTTGAGAGACAAGACCTGGGTTCGCACCTGGCTGGCAGTGTCATACTGTGCTCTACAGTCACACTGTTTATAACACAACCCGGAGCTGGATGAAACACACCAGACTTGGATGAATGCATGTCATAGCCATATGTCAGACCAATATTGTCCTAGTTAGATTTTCAGAGCCAATGGTCATAAGAGAGCAGATTTAATAGGGGACATTTACAATATTCACCCAGAAGCCAAATCCAGAAGGTGCCGAATGTCCATCTAGGCACTGGAGACCCAAAAGACCCAATTGAGGGCTGGGAGCCCACAGCACTGTCCACGTACCTCCGTGTCTGCACATGATGGCTGGAAAGATCTTCCCTGAAACCAGGATACGATGCTCGCAGCAGAGATGACAACCAGAGCTCCTCCAAAGCAACAGCAGCCATCCTCGATGACAGCAAGGCCCTGAGAGCCTTCCTCGACGAGGACAGCCGAGCCCCCTCCGGAAGAACCAGCCGCAGCAGAGCTTCTCCTGGGAAACAACCCGCCAACTAGCTACAACTCCCACTCTGCCTTATGTTGCATCAGCAACAACCCTCAGGTGGATCTCGTACGCCCAGCATCACATCAACTCAGTCCAGCTGGGCGGTCTGGCTCAAGTTGACCATATTAGGTCCACCACAAATATGCAGAATTTCCCAATCTCCAAAACTGTAGGAGGACATTTCGTTCTTCCATGATGCTCAGTTACAAGGATCCTTTTAGCCTGACTATACATTCTCCTTTGTGAGGATTTGGGGATCTGAAGACTTAAACCTTTCCCTGCCCTGGATAACTCCATTTTTTGTCCTGACTGCCACACTGTCTGATTTGTCCAGATGCTGTCCAAGCCACGTCTTTCCATCTGTCCACGTAGTTACAGTGAGGGGTAGAGGTAGAGGTGGGACTAATGTCACCTCTCCAGACTCACAGATGAAGGAACCTGGATAGCATCACAGCATTGGGTCAATCAGCAGAACATCTGTGTTTTGCTGAGGAGATACGGGTCAGGAAGAAATGGTTGGGAAGCAGGACTTTAACTTTCTGGGCCTGGCCACTAACTTAACTTAGAGAAAACAAATCATTATTTTTTCCCAAAAGAGCGTGAGAATGGTTGTGCCCTGGCTGTGGTTTATTGTGCTGGTGAAAATAGTTGAACCGACAGAGGGAGCTACAGCAGCACAAATGGGACTGCAGGATGCAGGGACGCTTGGCAAAGAGATTCACAAATACTTGGAGGAGGGCTTAAAGGGAGCTCATTTCATGGAATGTGAAAATGCAGTGAAAGAGGCAGAGCATCAGCCAAAACATGGCTCACAAGGATTCTGCTGTCAGGTGTTTACTCCAACAACTAAGTATTTAATTAGGATGGCTCTCATGGAGAAAAGAAATCTTCTGGCCTCTTAGCATGCAGGTGACTCAGGCACAGAAAAATATCCCTTTTCCCCTGTTTTAACTGGCCATGCTAAATGGAATCTTTGGTTTTACCAAGGTCAGGAGGTGTGACCAATTTAAAATAGTGCAGGCTGCCAGGAATCAGTAAGAAGCGGGACTTCAAAGAAACAGTGCCTGGGTATTAGCAGATACTACTTGCTGCACATTAGCTCGCTCTGGACAGAAAACATTACATGGGGCTTACTAATTTGTCTTGGGCTTAGTTCCGTAGTTGTCGTAAAGCGCTGTAGTAAAGCTGGAGAAGAATGAGATGTAGTAATTTAACTTGATGTTGCCTCGATGATGCCTTCTTTTCCACCCCTTAGAGAGCCAGAGGACCATTTGCTGTCACATGGAACAGAATTCAGTACACTGTACTCCACTGTGCTATCTTCGGGCTATATTAGTTATCCTACTGATGACAACAGCTGAGTAAGAGGAAATCAGATCATGTGTGAAGGTTAGTATCCCTCCAAAACTCACTGGATCCCCAAGGTGAGGGTGTGAAGAGGAGAGGACTTGAGGTATTAGATCACAAGGGCTTCTCTCTTATAGGCGGAGTTAGTGCCCCTCTAAGAGGGCTTGAGGGAGTGAGTATACCTCCTTCATCCTTTCCCCCATGTGAGCATACAGCAAGGCGCCATCTTGGAAGCAGAGACTGGGCCCACACCAGAAACTAAATCTTCTGAAGCCTTGATCTTGGACTGCCCAGTCCAATGATCCATGTGGAATATATTTCCATTCTTTGTAAATGTCTCAGTCTAGAGTATTTCATTACAGCAGACCGATGGACAGACAGCAGATTTTCTAGAATCACATTTTCCACCAATATAGGTTAAATTGTTTCCTGCTAAACTAAGACTTACCCAGTCATATATACCTAATGATGAAAAATAACCCCCAAATTTGACCATATTAGTTTATCATAAAACAAGACAAAGTAATAAAGCACCCAATGGTCACTTCAGACTGTTTCTAGACGGAGGTAACCTGTCACAGGGTTGCATTGCAAAGATGGACGGCATACACAGATATCTGAGCAACGTGTGTGTTCCTTATGTTCGTACTTGTTGACAGTAATGACGAGGTGGATATCATCCATTCCAGTGTTACAGGCGTGGGCCACAATCGTCCAGGCTCTTGTGTACGACGAGGAAAGAGCTGCCAGGCCTGCACGGTGTAGTGAGTAGCTGCGTTTAGTGAAGATCGCAGGATGGCAGCAAGAGCAGGCAGGAGGAGAGGAACCCAGAAGAGGGGCCTCCACACAACTAAGGCTTCTGGGATTGAAAGTGCCGGATGCGACTGACCCCAGGTGCCCTCCATGGTGGTCAGACATCTGGCCCCGGGTGCCCCCCCACATTGTGGTCAGACACGTTTGGCTCCAGGGGCCCCTACTCTGTCTCTCACGATGTTGGCGCTAAGAATCTGCCACCTCGGGCACCTCGATGTCCTGAGCTTAGATGTGCACACTCCCCACAGTGGTGTGGTGACCGCAGCTGAATGGAGGGAAGTGAGTGGCTCATTAAGTTTCCCTGTTTCTGACTGTAACACCAGGATAGTATCGACAAGAACCCCAAATAAATCTAATATAAAGTTGCCTAAAACTGTTGAAAATGATAAAAATTTAATGTAGCATCATTTAAAAATGTTTTAAACACGTGATAAATGTCTGTGAACAGTTCACAGCTTTTTTTGTACTGGTAAGTCACCTTCCAAATCCATTCATGGGTTTACATGGCGGTTCTCAAGCTGGGCTACATGTTGAAATCACCCGGGAGGGTTCAAACCCTGATGCGGAAGCCAAACCCAGGAAGTCGTGGCCGAGCCCTGAAGTGGCTCCCTGGGGATCTTCGCTTCCAGCGGGATGCAGGGGCCTCGATGGGGTTGGCAGACACGACGCACTAACAGTGTGTGACAGATGTTTGTCCAGAGCAGAGGGCTGCCAGATGTTCGCCAGGAGCTCTTTTCCAAGGCCCATTATTTTCCATCTGAAATACCTTTGCTTTGTAAGTTATTTTCTAGCTCTTTCACCAAAGTCATCAAGAGGATTTGGTGCTCTCAAAATAAAGCGTACCTCTGTTTTAAGGGTACTTCTGAAATCTGAACTTGAGAGGGATGAATTGGCCCTTGTCTTCTACATCGAGTCCCGCTTCTCTCCTTGAACCATTTGGAGGTTTTGAAGTGACTGGGTGATGCCCAGCAGGTGTCTCCATCCAGCACAGACTTCCCAAGAGCCCCACCTCACCTCTCCTTGCCCCGGGGGCCTTGTCCCCAGTCCTCAGCTGAGGAAACTGCTGGAGGTATCCCATTTCACTCCAGAGGCAGGAGAAACGAAGAGGCTGCTGCTCGGCGCTTTGGACAGTGCTCAGCTGGGACTGGAAAATGTCCCCCGGGTGGAGCTCTTGCTCCCTGGCGGACTGGGTCCCACACACAACAGACCACAAGTAGCATCCGGCTCTCAGAGGGCTTCAGTGCTAACACAGAGTCCAGCAGCGCTTTTAGCACAGTGAGTGCGATGCACACGTGATGTAACTCCAGCACGTAAAAGCATCCACTTCCCCACGTGGCTTGAGCGGGATGTCGCTGTCAGACTCAGTGGCTTACAAGTGGGCGTCTCTGTCTGCATGATTTAAATCACTAGACCACTGCAGTCTGGCTCTAGAGAATGGTGAAGAGAAGGGAGAACTCAGCCGACTGCATCCTCCTGAATTCAATAGATGGTTCTTAAGAACCTAGCGTGGGTACCCAGCACAGCTGTGGGCACAGCTCTTCCCTTGAGGGGACAAGATCTCCATGCCTTGTGGAGAGGGCGGGCCTCCAGCTGGCGACTAAACTCTTGGCTTCAAAGTTTTTGTTTTCTTGGATTATCCGATCATTTCACTTCCCTGAAGCCAGCCTCTGCTGGCAGCATCCCTGGGAGACTTCCAGCATGGTCCTTTTGACAAGTCTGTCTGTTACTGGCACATCTATGCCCGGAACCCTTGCAGGCCTCCCCTCGTGGGACAGTCCAAACACTCTCGTCTCTCTGGCTTTCTCTGACTTGGCCATGAGTGCAGGTTCTTACACTGTGTCCCACACCCTGAACAGTGCACGCGAAGCCTCCCTGACACCACAGCTATTTCAAACTGCCAAACTTTCTAAAGGAATGTCATTTTCAAATATTTATTTTTAAAATAAATGTTTTTAAGAGCAGATTCTCAGCTCTCCAAGCACCTGTCATAATTTTTGTCATGCAGTCATCACACAAAATATGTTCCAGCAAAATAAAATATTTCTTCAAACCCTTCATTTCAGAAAAGTGGCCTTTAATACAGCCCGCAAGCATTTACTGAGTGTTGTAGGAGATCTTAGGTTTAAAATATGACTCCTCTGCAATCAGGGGCTTAAAAATCTACTGGAGAAGCAAAGTAGAAAGAAGTATATAAAGGATTAAGACTGCAACAAAAAGAGCTTTAATAGGCTTTTCAGGGAAGGTGAGGGAAGAATAAAAGAGGAAGGAGGGCTGAGAAAAAAGAAAGGGAAAGAGTGTAGGGACAGAGTCTGGAGGCAGGGAAAGGCAGGAAGAGGCGGCTCATTAGGCTTTATTAAAGACATTAACAGAAAATCTGACTGAAAGCAGCTTTTGCCTCTGCAGTAAGATTCAAAGAGTAAAAGGACAAAGAGAGAGAGAGAGAGAGAGACAGAGACAGAGACAAAGACAGAGACAGAGAGAGAAAAGAGTGGCCAGACCTAGAAAGAAAAGCACCTAGAAAAGTAGTACAATTAATCTAAGTATGTACCAGAGGAAGGGCTGGTAGACAAAGCAGGGAGGAAGCCAGAAGGCGAGAGACCAGGATAACCGGCCCCTCCCCACCTCCGACAAAGTGCAAAAGAGACAAGGGGCAGCCACCTAAAAGAAAACCCTTATTCAGTATATAAAACGACACACACCGAAGCATTCGTCTTACACATCTTCTTATTTAATCAATAACTCTAAGCTCCTTTCTGTAAGCACCCCTCAACTTATACATCACAAATATATCCATCTGAGTACAGTCCAGAGAGCCAGGCAGGTTGTGACAAGTCCCAGCTACCCACCTGAGGGGTCCTTATCACTGACCGAAGGAGCCAGGGACAAAGATGGGGCCATCCATCTTTCTGGAACCCCTTGCCCCCTCTTCAGGGCAGCTTTCTGTCTTCTACTTTTTCCTTCTTACAAATAAAGCATCTTCCTTTCTTAAAATTTGTTCCTTTAATTCATTCCTGGGGCCAAGTTTACCATCCTGGCTAGCTGCTCATCCTAGCAGTGCTCACCTCTGACTGTGCAAAAGGAAGACAAGAGGGAGAGAGAGAAGGGGGGAGCGAGAAGGAGAAAGTGCAGGGAAGAAGAGGAAATCTTCGCACAGAGTTCAGGGTGGGCATCCACGGGAGAATTTAGTGTAGGGTGGCCCCCAGCTCACGCGCTTTGCAGGGACGTCAGCTTTCCTTCATCGTGGCCAGGTACCTGAGGAAAGTATTTTAACTGAAAGGAGGAAAGCATTATTTTGCCTCACGGTTTCAGAGAGTTCAGTCCATGGTCAACTGGCTCCATGGCTTCTAGGCCCGTGCAGAACAGAGGCGGAGGAAAGAGCCATGGAGGAGGAGGCCAGGTACCAGGACCCATCCCTTCAGTTAAGCTCCATCACCGAAGCCTCTCTCTCCTCTCAGTGATGCCATCAAATTGCGATCTCACAGTGGGTTACTCCACCAAGGAGGTTGGCGCCCTGGTGATCCGATTGTCTCTGGAAACACCACAGACACACCCAGAAGTGTGCTGTACTAATGTTGGCCGTCAAGACTGAACCATGTCGATAATAATAGCCAACATCTCCTGCATGTCTGTACCTCAGCAACCCCAATGTAACGGTGGCTCACTCACTGTTTACGTAAAATGTTCACATAAAAGTACTTATTTAGCTTTGTTGTGGTGCTGGGACATGGAAGAGGAGTAGGAGCCAGCTCTGAGCACCAACAAGTAGACTCAGCTCTGCTAGAGGAGGACGTGCGGTCTCACCTGTGTACCCAGCAGGCACAGGTCCTTGCTTGTTAGGCACAGAGAGACCTCACTGGTAGGACCTTTCAGGGACACTAAGGGGCAGTAATCAGAATCTGAAACACGGGCTGGGGCTTTCTTCTCTGTGGTACTGATTTTGGTCAAAAGATGGCAGCAACCTTCAGCTGGTCCTTCTGAAGCCACTTTCCAAAGCCAGGAGAAACAAGTTGCTCATATCTTTAAATGTTAATGGATAAGGTGGGAAGGCAGTCTTGGTGGTTACACTTGGACTTTTTATTCTGATCATTTATCACAATATTTGAAATATTTTAAGTATCACGTGTTTTATGTAAACCAGGACACAGCATTGCAATTATGCTTATTCCTTCATTTGTTAATTTACAGATATAAATCTCTGTTACCTTCCTGACCATTTGAGTGCCTGCTAGGTGCTGGCACTGTGCGGAGGCTGATGACGTTCATCAGTGAAACAGACACAGTCCCGGCTCCTGTGCGGGATGGAGCTAAGGGTGGGATGAAATTTAAAAGCACAGAAACGAGCTTGAATTATGCATAGACTAGAGTTACTACAAGTGTTTTAAATTACTCTCTTACTTGAGTAACAGAACACACTTTGCCATTGATCTGGCGATTACTTTGAAGATGCACCTAGGAGAGTGTCTGGTCTCATGTGGGAGCCTCGTAAGGGGCTGTGGAGGGAACCAAGACTGTAGAGTTGCCCCTCAAACCAGGCCGG